>MUZC01000324.1:118996-133339 GCA_002072015.1 Radix auricularia | reverse complement strand
TTTTTTTTTTTTTTTTTTAATATTTTTTTTTTCTTTTTCAATTTCACATAAACTTTTAGGCTCTCTCCTACCCACATGTTAATTCATAAAAGTAGACAAAGCCTCACGCCATAATTATGACGTAGTGACCTGACGCAGATAAAAAAAAAACAAACAAAAAAAAAAACCAACTTTTAACGCTTTAAGGTTTCATTTTGCCACAAGATGAATTGTCGAATAGAAATAAAGTTTGCAAACGTTTTGACAATTCACTAGCAATGCAATATCCTGCAGTCTCATTAGATTACAACCTCATTAAATGATACACAATATTTGTTGATAAATTAGATTTATTAATAATACGAGCCGATAAACCAGAGATTAATCTTTGTGTACATGTGAGGTTACCAAACCTGCCATGTGAACAACGCTCGCGTCTAATTCAGTTTCTATTTCATTACACTTTCAAACTCAAACATACACACACACACACACACACATACACACACACATTCAGGCACAAACTTCAAGCACACATACAACTCACAAAAAACAGACACAAACACGCACACAACACAACACAAACACACACGCAACACAACACACAAGCAAACACACACTCAAACAATTGTCTTAAGCCAACATTACTCTCGCTTTCCTACTCCCTCAGATTTCTTTGATTCACTTGTCATTACCTGTTGTTTAATTGTTAGACAATTGAACTAAATGTAAATGCTGAGGAAATGGCGACACCTATAGGCCTGAAATAAAATATGATGCCGTCCTACCTCCCCACTAAGCAACTAGCGGGGGGTGGGGAGGGGGTGGCTTGGCTAAGTTATCGGTTTATGGTAGCGTTAGGAGACACCTTAGTTCAAATAATTGTTCAGTCAGTGACAACCGCGAATCTTCTCTCACTCTCATTGTTCTCTAATGCGTATTTAACCACAATCTCTGCCATACTCAACTTTTAAGGCAAATTCCCTCGGGACAAATTGCGTTTATATATTTGAAATGTCTGTGCAGTCTGTTCTTGCTTGCACAAACAATTCCTCCTGAGCCATAACCAAACACATATCAGTATTTTGTCGATTTCTCGCAAACCATAACAGCTATCGGGTTGAAACAAATGCCAATTGTAGCTAATATTTAGAACAATGTTGGAAAAGGAATTTTTGAAAAATCTCTTTTCGTTCAACTCCCGTAACTTTAGAAGCAATTTGTAGAGGCCAGTGATTTTATTTACTTTCATAATTATTTATTTGAAATGACGTTTAATGTAATCTAGAATGATAGTTAATTGGGTTTTCCCGCTTTGTGAATGCTAATGTTAGATTGGTGCGCGGTCGCGGTGTGCATTATAATGACAAATTATTGGTGAGATGAAACGTGAGAGGATATGACGTCATGTTGTGTTTAGTTTCAGAGTTATTGACTTGAAATGACTTTTATTGTAATCTAGAATGATTTAACTTTGTTGGAAATAGCGTTTAAATACTTATTCGAGTGTTTATTAGGCCTACTTGTTTTATATTCTCACTTAAAACCTTTTCAAATTCTCAAACTCCTACAAGTGTTCAGTTTCTTACCTTCTCCACCAAACATAACTCTATTCTACTTTCCCTTCTCCCCTTTCTCATCTGGCCGCTATGTTCTACTTTTCATCATTCTGTTTGAATGACTCTTTTTCCCATTCTGGCCTTCAAAGCTCTTTACGCGCCAGACATTGGGCCGTAAAACTCGGGACATGAAAAAAATGAACCTTTTAACTATTTCTTTTTCTGAGTCCACAAATTCAATGGTTCTCAAACAGTTATTGATAAAGTCATAGATTCTCACATTGTCATTGATAAACTAATAGATCCTCAAACTGTTATTGATAAAGTCATAGATTTTGAAACTGTTATTGATATCGTCAATGATTCTCAAACTTTTATTGAAAAAGTGAATGATTATCAAACAGTCATTTATAAAGTCATGGATTCTCAAACAGTCTTTGATAAAAAGTATTCATTTCCAATGTTTGTTAAGTACAAACGTTTTCAAAAATAGACATGACACAATTGATTTGAGCATGATTTACTAACTTCTATTTATGAAAACGTTGGAAAATAAAATAATCTTAAATTTTTAAAACTATTTATTTGAAAATTTTAAAAAAATATATATTATAAAGAATTGTTGGTTTGATTTGGAAAATCAGATTTTAAAAAAAGTACTTTCGAAAATTATTTTAAAACATTTCATTCTGGTAGAATCTGATCGCTTGCTCTGAGACAGAGAAAGCCTTTGGATGGGGAGGGGGAGATAACGAAAATAAATTTAAGAAGCCTTCGTTAACTGTTCCTTGACAAAAATTACTGAGGAGCTGTTCTCAATCGTCCGGCGATGAATCCATCTCAATGTGGCGAAATTTGTGAGCCCAATACTATTTGCACGAGAATAGTATCAAAACACAAGGGGAGCTACTCGCGGAACACTTAAAGGATCAAAGGTCACTAATTAAATATGCAGTGAACTATAAGGTTGCCCAAAAATGAGGCTATCCACACAAGTATAAATGTTGGTGCATCGACAAGACTCGGTCCTTTTCCGCCCAAAGTGATCACAGTAAGCTATTCGACTGAGTGTTCAAGCCACTGAACTAAATCTATAGCCATCCTTTGATGTGGGAAATCCGGCACAGTTATTCGTAGCCAGAATCTATGTAAGTTGAAACTCTAACTTATTCCCCTGGTATTTGTGAGCGTATTTCACACCGATATTTAAATATTAATCTTCGTGCAATGTCATATTGAAACTGTAGAGACATGTTGACCCAGTTACGCCATGCGCGGTGCGTGCGACATTGTATTTCTCCTTTCATAACTAAATATGATAACACGCGAACCATCAGATAGATGGATTGAATTGTATTGGTATAACCAGTACTATTATTAACTTTAATATAACTATTACTATATTTAGTTCACTTACGAGATGATAATGAATTATTATTTCCGTCTTAGGTTATAAAATATATTATGGTCCGAATTATATTGGTGTAACCAATAATATCATTGTATTTATTCTACCATCCACTCACAGGATGAATTATCATTTCAGTATTATATTATAAAATGTATTAATTAACCATCAGGCAGATGGATGGAATTATATTGGTGTAACCAATAATATCATTGTATTTATTCCACCATCCACTTACACAATGATAATGAAATATTATTTCCATTTCATGTTATATATATATATATATGTATGTACTTAATAACAATATGTCCATGAAAATGTATTTGATCACCATTTGGCCCCTGGCTCTGAAGGCTCGGCTGCCCAAAGGGTGGATCAAGACAGACGAGAATAGAAACCACCCTCATGTATATTCTTTCTATCTCAGTCTGGTTTTTAGGCACCCGCTTGTACTGCGAGATAACCTGAACTCCAGACAGCAACCGCCCTAACGAAGTGTCGATATACCTGGATCAGGAGCTGGACTCACCGCTATCCACGCGACTTGCATCCGACCCCAACCCACAATTGGACCAGGAGCTGGACTCACCGTTATCCACGCGACTTGCATCCGACCCTAAACCCACAATCGGACCAGGAGCTGGACTCACCGCTATCCACGCGACTTGCATCCAACCCCTACCTCACCCCTGCACTGATCGACAGGACCAGAGGACAAATCATCATTACCAGCTTACTCCAAGCGTAACGCTGAAGCCAACCGCACTGGTTGTTGCCTACACCTTATAGTTGTAGAAGCCGGTTATTCACACCATCCGTGATCACCGAAGTCACCTGGAATCATAGGTGAAGCAGCCAACAAGAAGCCAACCGCACTGGTTGATGCCTACACATCACCTGTGTAGAAGCCGGTTATTCACACAATCCGTGATCACCGAAGTCACCTGGAACCATAGGTGAACAGCCCATAGGACAGAATTGCATAACCAACCGTTCAAGGAGCGGGGCAGTCCTTCCTAAAAATTTAAGTATTAACCATATAACTATTATATTGATTGGCTTAAGCCTAGTGATGAATTTTGGCCATAACGGAACTTGTTTCCGCTTATTGTAATTATTGTATAATAAATTATTGTTACAATGTCACCATCATGTTGTTGATCATCGTATTGTGAGAGATCACTAAAGTATGCTCGTGTAGGCAGGGAGAGAATAAATTAAATAATATACCCCTAGACAACTTGTCAAACCATATTCACATCTTTCTCGCCACACTCAATTTACCCCGCGCTGCTTTTTAGTGTATCCAAAACAATGTGGTAAATGCAAAAAATACAGATTTTCTCTAACAATTTTTCAGCCCTTAAATTTTTCAAGTACTTGTATCTTGGAGGTTGTTCTCTGTTCGAATACACTTATTCCCCCATCCCTATATGAAAAGTAAACAAATAAACACACTCACAGCTACATTCTGTTAACACTCACAACAACATGATATCAACAAACATTCAACAACCACATGCTATCAACGCTCTTAACCATATGATATCAACACTCAAAACCGTATGCTATCAACACTAACAACTACATGCTGTCAACACTAACAACTACATGCTGTCAACACTCACAACCACATGCTGTCAACACTCACAACCATATGCTGTCAACACTCAAAACCATATGCTGTCAACACTAACAACCACAGACTGTCAACACTCACAACCACATGCTGTCAACACTCACAACCACATGCTGTCAACACTCAAAACCATATGCTGTCAACACTAACAACCACATGCTGTCAACACTAACAACCACATACTCTCAACACTCACAACCACATGACGCAAAACTCACAACCATATGCTGTCAACACTAACAACCACATACTGTCAACACTCACAACCACATGCTGTCAACACTCACAACCACATGCTGTCAACACTCACAACCACATGCTGTCAACACTCACAACCACATGCTGTCAACTATCACAACCACATACTCTCAACTCTCACAACCACATACTCTCAACTCTCACAAACAAATGCTGTCAACACTCACAACCACATACTCTCAACTCTCACAAACAAATGCTGTCAACACTAACAACCACATACTCTCAACTCTCACAAACAAATGCTGTCAACACTCACAACCACATACTCTTAACTCTCACAAACAAATGCTGTCAACACTAACAACCACATACTCTCAACTCTAACAACCACATGCTGTCAACACTAACAACCACATACTCTCAACTCTAACAACCACATGCTGTCAACACTAACAACCACATACTCTCAACTCTCACAACCACATGCTGTCAACACTAACAACCACATACTCTCAACTCTCACAAACAAATGCTGTCAACACTCACAACCACATTCTCTCAACTCTCACAACCACATGCTGTCAACACTAACAACCACATACTCTCAACTCTCACAAACAAATGCTGTCAACACTCATAATAATCCCAACACGAATCACCTTTCTTTCTGACAATCTGACAACTTCCAGAGCACCGCCAATGAAATAATAATGTCCTGTTTTAAAACATAGGCGATGTACAAGAAAGTAGACCAAACGGCAATAGAAATTGGGGGGGGGGGGGAGTTATATCGATTGCTCAAGGACCTTTTGGCTTCCCCCGAGGTCATTTTCTCCCTCTTTAAATGTGAAGCAATGGCAATGCGAGCAGACGATGATATTTGTCTGTACGTCTTCGGAATTCATTTCTCAAATGTTGCCCGGATTTTGGACATCGTGTTTGTGATATCAACATATGACAAAAAAGTCTTCTCGGTAATAAGGAATTGGAGTGCGACCCGAAGAGATCACGTTGACACGAAAACTGACGTTTAAAAAACTAATTTTAAAAATTAAATAAGATTTTGTTACAAGGGTGGAAATAGTTCACTTTGTTTATTATTATTTATTACTGCTCAGCTGCGATTGTTCGAAAAAATTAATGTCATGCTCAACGAAAGGTCTGAAGTAAAAATAAAAAAAAAATAATAAAAATAAAAAAAAAAACTTCTTAGTCATGATTACATGCAGCTGACTTATGTTAACTTCATTGTTTGAAATTTTTCTACAGCTTTTAGTCGACTGCTCTTGTCTTCTGTCAGCTTCTTCTTTCTGCTGTCTGCTTCCTTATTTGTCGACTTCCTCTTTATTTTGTCGACTTTCGCTTCATTTTGTAGACTTTTTTATTTTGTCGACTTTCGCTTTATTTTCTCGAATTTTGCTTTATTTTGCAGACTTCTTTATTTTGTCGACTTTCTCTTTATTTTGTAGACTTCTTTTTTTATCGACTTCCTCTGTCTTGTTAACTTCGATTTCTTTTCTCTATATTTGTATCTCGTATATCCTTTTGAATTCGTTGATATCCTGTCGATGTATCCTTAGGGCTGTCAATATTATTGAAAAAAGCTGCCCGGGTACCCGTCCAAATTTCGAACGGGTATCCGGGTATCCATTTGAAAAACGCATAATTTTCGACGTCATGTCCGCTATACTATGAAGCCTAGCGACCATTCTTGCCTCACATTTCACACAGTAGCCAACGGCAAGCTTTCAGTAACATGCTATTGTGAATTTCAATGCAATGCAAAATTTTATTACTGCTATAAACGCATTAGTCATAGTAATAAATTAAAAACTAAAGTAAACTGAACATTTCAACATTAACATTATGTCAACAACAGTGACGTAACGTTCAGTCAGTTCATTCGGGTCCAGCTAGCGGACGGCAGTTACTATTTCAGTTATTAACTTGAAATACTGACAACTTTGTTCGTCTTATTATCACTTGTTTTTATTTTTGCTAGGTCTAAATATGTTCGAACACACAAATCACAAGCGAATGAAAAGGATGCGGGTTTGTATTTGGTTTTAGCGACATGCAGCAAATTTGGTAAAATATAGCACACAAATGAATGTTATGCAACTTTCCAAATATTTTTAAAAACTTTGTGACAAAGAACCTTAGAGGGATCATTGACGGTGGCAGTTTATATCACCAACAATTTACAGACGAATTTCTCCCTCAGTTTTTAAGATTTTAATCAAGCACAGAAATTTTTTTTAAAAATATTTTTTGTGTGTGTTATTACAGTGAAAATCATTGCAAAAATTAAATCATTTTGTTTAAAAATGATGAGGTGTTTTTTAAAACTATCTTCGGGGAGTAGAGAGAGACGTGAGGGGGGTTAATTTGCATAAACAAATTTGGCTCGATTCAACAGGTATCTGAATGCTGTGGGTGTATTTCAAAGAACCATATCTTTTGCGTTCCGATATTTTTCTTTCATGTCGAGAGAAAAAGATGTATCAAAAGATATTGTAGTTTTTTGCGACTGCATTTTATTTCAGGCTGACAGATATTTCTTCGTAAGTGTTTTCGTGTCAAATTTTACTTCACGTTATATATTTCAAACACGAAAAGTTTAAATTTTAAAAATCTTCTCGAGACGTAATGTGAACACTGAAGAGTTGCATGCGGCTCGCTAATTTCGGTTTAGCCACAGTTATTATAGCCCTCATTTTCCCGGGTACCCGTGCACAATTTAACTGCCAGGGTAATTGCATAGCAACGAATAACCTGTTTCTCGGGTGCCCGTTGACAGGTCTAAGTCTTCTTAAGTCCCGCCTGCTTCATAAGCTGAATGTTTATATTTTGTTTTGTTGTTTTTTCCTAATGATTGTCTTCTAAAGAATCATTTAGTTTTCTTTGACCTCGCCTGTCTTTCTTTGACTTGAAATTTATTTATGGGACCCCTTGTGTCTTTATTTGACCCCTCCGGTCCTTATTTGACCGCTTCTGTCTTTATTTGACCCTTCCTGTCTTTATTTGATCCCGCTGTCTTTCTTTAGTCCCTATTCTCTTTCTTTAACATCTCTTGCTTATTAAATTTTAAAAAGTCTCTTCTGGATTCCTTTGACCTCAAATATATTTTCCGATTTAAACTGTGTTTCGGTATACATCACTCTGACCTGATCAACGGACTTGGGTTTAGTTTAAATTAAACTCGTAATTAAGAACGCACAAAATATCATCGTTAATTATAGAGAATAAGGCGTCTCACGACTTAGTCTTAGATCGTTTACATTACTGACAAGTCAATTGACGACCTTCAACACCAATGATGTAATTAGACTTAACTCGTGTCAATGTCAATTTTAATGAAGCTTTCCAAATGTAGGGGAAGGTAACATGCGCAAAGTTGTACTTTTCTAAAAGAAACTTTATTTTGTATCCACCCCCATCCCCTCTTTGTTCTTGTTTCGTTTTGAAAAATTTTCGATGTCTTTAAAATAAATTTACAAAATAAATTTATTTGCTACAGAAAAGTCAATAACCTCATTGACGTCGCTGCTAAACTCACTTGTCCCCGTCCCCACTTAAAAAAAACAAAAAACAAACCAAAAAAAAAAAACACACGCCGTGTGGTTTTCCACGATGTCTTTCCTGCCCGTGTGAATCTGATGTGAATCTTTGAAATGTGGCCTTATTTATTTCTGCCCACAACAGCAGTGCCACCTTTGAGCATCGCCCACATTTTTAAAAAAGAAAGATCAGTTAAAATGCTGAATGTTGAATTGCTATGCTATTATATACATATGTTGAGCTTGCTAAATTCATCAGATTTCAATCCACGCTCGGAGAGGATTATTGGGGATTATTTAGAATATCATTTAAAAATATCAATTTTAAGCAAGGAAGCAATTCATTTTCTAAAGACAAAAAAACTTTAACTATTTGGGATGCCATGACGAAGAGCAGAATCCTCATCTATTTATGTAACTCACCAGAACAAGCATAAGCCGTGTTGACCTTGCTAAATCGATCGGATTTCAATCCACGCTCGAATAGGACTATTGTCAGTTGTCCTTATGTAAAAATATCATTTAAAAATCAATTTTACGCAAGGAAGCGATTAATTTTTTAAAGATTGCAAAAACTTACTTTTTGGGATGCCATGACGAATAGCACAATCGTCACCTCTTTCTCTCTCTCTCTCTCTCTCTCTCTATATATATATTATATATTCCACAAGAACAAGCATAAGCCTTGTATAGATATGCCAGTGCCAGACGAATGACCCTCGCTGGGGTCAACAATCACAATTTTGGTTGTGGAGGGGGGCATGTCTCGAGACCAGCTATGCTTGTAGCGTTTACTCTCATTGCCCCTTAACAAAATAACATGTGTTACGTCGTGTAGTCTTTATTACATCCGCTTAATACGCGGAAGGCTCTGGACTCAAGCCTTAGCGTAAACATGTCTTTAAAAAAATTGTTTAATTTTTTAAAATGATAAATGAACCTCTCTGGTGTTGATCAATTAAAGTTTATGGTTGGTAAGCGAGGGGGGGGGGGTGGCGAGTGTGAAGGTAACAAAAACCAAAGTGCGTATATCTCGAGACCAAAAATGCGTTCACTTGGGTTGATCTCATATTTTTGTCTCGCTGTTTGTGTCCGTTCTTTCGCCCCTTTTTTGCACTATCTATGAGCAAGTATGCGGCGTATGGTACGCCGCCGCGGGTCGTCTCTAGTATTATTTATTTTAATTGAAGTTTTCTGATAATTGTGCGCCACGAAACATCAATAATGTCGTGTTTTTTTAAATAAAAAACCTTGGTAAGTTATATTTGCTCGCCTACAAAATATTGTTTATAACATGTTTTATTCGAAATAAGATTGGCGATATAGTTTAACTACGTAATATACGCAAATGGTCTATTCAGAGCAAGGATGTAAAAAAGGTTAAAAGGTTAATTTAGAGATATTGAATTTACCCACTTACATGTATTTTGTTCTTAAACTAAGTACTTTGCTCAACACGTCTAAAATAGTAAATACTTACTTTGGAAATAGGCTTAGTTGCAAACATCAGTTTTCTCAGCTGAAAAGAGGAAATCGTTTCTCATTTTCTGAATTATGGCATGCCCCTTACAGGCCCCCAGGGAGTTGTTCCCCTCATAGCACTCAGGGAGGCGTGCCTCTCATAGTACTAAGGGAGGCGTCCCTCTCTAAGCCCTCAAGAAGGCTGGCCCTTACAGCTCCCAGTGAGGCGTCCCTCTCTAAGCCCTCAAGAAGGCTGCCCCTCACAGCCCCCCGTGAGGCGTGCCTCTAAAACCCCTCAGTGAGGCGTGCCCCTCACAGCCCCCCGTGAGGCGTGCCTCTAAAACCCCTCAGTGAGGCGTGCCCCTCACCACCCCCGTGAGGCGTGCCTCTAAAACCCATCAGTGAGGCGTGCCCCTCACAGCCCCCCGTGAGCCGTGCCCCTCACAGCCCCCCGTGAGGCGTGCCTCTAAAACCCCTCAGTGAGGCGTGCCCCTCACAGCCCCCCGTGAGGCGTGCCTCTAAAACCCCTCAGTGAGCCGTGCCCCTCACAGCCCCCCGTGAGGCGTGCCTCTAAAACCCCTCAGGGAGGCGTGCCCCTCACAGCCCTCAAAGCGACAACAACGAAAAGAAACTTTTAAAATTCGTTTGTTTTAAAGCGTTTCCGCGTTGATCGTTATGAGAAGACTTGGCAAAACTGTTTGAAAGCCCTAACTACTGAAACTGATTTATATACCTACGCCAAAGCTTCTCGAAGTAATTTTTGAACGCATTGGCCTCGTACTTATTATAACATCTAACAGACACCTCTGGTAAACCATACCTAAATTTCCTTAAGGAACTATTCAAGGGTAACTTTTACCATGACAATTTCAGTGGTTGAAATAAAAAGTGTCAAATATTGATTTACAGCATAAAAAGCAACAACATAAACGACAGATACACACACACATAGACACACACACACACACACACTCAACCAAAAAAAAGAAAAAAAAAGGAAAAAATCATAAAGCAAAAATGATGAAATAATTATCGTGTCAAAAAGACGAATAAGCCGGAATCCTAATAAGTTTCGACGGGTGGTCACGAGTTCATTCCGTTCATTTCCAGGACGACAGGGGAAGTGACCCGGACGTGACCGATTTGATTTTAGTAATTTGTTTTTGTAAATTCTGGACATGGGTGAATTTTTACCTCATGAAAATCATAAGCTATTTTCTAGGAATTATTTTATGTCGTCATAATTAGAGGGTTTCTTTATAACTAAATTATTAAAAAATTATATCATGTTGACATTTCAATTACCACAGAGCGTGGTTATTTAAAAGAAAAGAAAAAAGATCTGTTTTGTCTCTCTAAAAGTAAGATGATAGCGCACCATCAATAATTTCTTTTTTTTAATGAAACAATACCTAGAATCCATTTTTTTTCTCTCGGTGTGTTCTCGTATATGACACATAGATCATTTCAGCCCCCCCCCACCCCCTACACAGACATGGCCGAGGTTACGTTAAACATTATTTCGGGATCAAAAGTCATGTGTACACGGTATTCAAAGTTTATGGGTTTTATAAAGGCTTCCCCCAAAAAAGATACAACATACATTTTATCTAACAATTTTTTTTTGAAGTCTCAAAGCCGAAAAGCGAAGAACGACAATGAATAAAATAGAAATTAGCCAAACATTTTATAACGGAAGTGTTGACAAGTTTAGCT
Source organism: Radix auricularia (assembly GCA_002072015.1). Taxonomy (NCBI): domain Eukaryota; kingdom Metazoa; phylum Mollusca; class Gastropoda; family Lymnaeidae; genus Radix; species Radix auricularia. The sequence continues at coordinate 121,813 of MUZC01000324.1, read as the reverse complement.
ATAGCAGAAAAATGTTGACAAGTTTGGTTGTAACAGAAATGTTGACAAGTTCGATTGTAACAGAAATGTTGAAAAGTTCGCTTGAAACAGAAATGTTGACAAGTTCGATTGTAACAGAAATGTTGACAAGTTTGGTTGTAACAGAAATGTTGACAAGTTCGGCTGTAACAGAAATGTTGACAAGTTCGCATGTAACAGAAATGTTGACAAGTTCGGTTGTAATAGAAATGTTGACAAGTTTGGTTGTAACAGAAATGTTGACAAGTTCGGTTGTAACAGAAACGTTGACAAGTTTGGTTGTAACAGAAATGTTGACAAGTTTGGTTGTAACAGAAATGTTGACAAGCGCAGGTTTGAGAGTTATGTCATCATGTAGTCCAACAGATATCTGTAAAATCGTGATATTTGTAAGTTTAGCTCTGTGATCGCTGGTGAAAGTTGAAATGGAAGCGGTAGTCTATATTTCATTTAAGAAGTGTACAATACTTTTTATAAAATAGAAAGAAAATAGGGGAAAACGAATTGATAGAAAACAAACAACATGAAGAATTTTTGTAAAGTAAAATAAAACTTCCAATGGAAAACAATGAATTTTTAATCAGACTAAATCCATTGTAAGGAGCTGACTGCTGAGAGAGATAGTGAAATGTAACTAATGAATACAAGAGACAGTGGAAATCAATTGGGGAATAGTTTGTGTATACGTGGGAAATAAAGCTTTATTTTATTTTGTTTTAAGTTTCTAATGGTTGAAATAAAAAATGTATAGTGTATGCTAACTTTAAAATAATATGGTTATATATTTAAACTGATTGACGGTTTTATAAAAAGGTTTAAGTCCGTTTTTCGTCGATTATTAAATTTTTTTTAATTTAATTTTTTTTTTTAACTATTCAAAAGTTTTATCGCAGTCCTTTTCTGTCAAAAGAAATTTTAAAATTTTAAATCTATGGTTAACCAACCACATAAGGCTCACGAGAGACTCACGAAAACCCCACATTTGAAATGTATAGTCCGCCTTCTTTATTCGACATTTCCCTCTTACCCATACCACTCCCTAACGCCACTTTACTTCCCCATTAATGCGCCCGCAACCTTCACCCTTTCTCCACCCTCTGGCAGCCTCCCCCTACCATCACCCACAATTTTTTCTTTTTCACAATAAACTCATAATCAACAAGACGTCAAAGCAGTGTAGGAAAATTGTTCGCCTCCACCGCACCACCCCATACAATTGAAAGCGAGGACGGCTTGCTTCGTGAGATCACGAGGGGTGTGCATCCATCGATCGACCCTCGTGTAGCCTCGGTTTCTGCTTTGATAAGTGAGCCGGGGATAAAAGCCGAGATTTCTTTTTGACGTCAGGTTATTGCGGGTGTTGAGACTTCATTACGCGTCTCCCAGACAACAGGAACGGTAACTCTAAAGCCGTTACAGCAAGCAAATGTTCTGGACACGGGTCAAAGCACAAATCTGTACAATTGGATCAGGATCATGCAGAAAGAGGGAAAGTGTGGCGAGAATATTTATTGGTGAACATAGAGAGGAGACGGTGATATTGGATCTGGATAATGCAGAAAGAGGGAAGGTTTGGCGAGACTATGGGTTGGGGCAGAGAGAGAGAGAAGAGATGGTGACGTTGGACCATGGGTTTCAATTTCCTTGATACAGCCGTTGATGTTGTAGAAATTGGATTGAAGACATGTTGCTGCTTTATTACAAATCACCTCAATCACCTCAATTAAAAAGAGGAAACTACGATGGTACGGACACGTGTCAAGATCTGGAGGTCTCTCAAAGACGATATTGCAAGGCACAGTCCAGGGAAGAAGGAAAAGATGCAGACCAAGGAAGAGTTGGGAGGACAACATCAAAGAGTGGACCGGCCTTTCATTTAGCGATTCCCAGAAGGCAGCTCAGAACCGTGACACTTGGCATGAGTTAGTGCGCAGCTCAAAATGGTGCCCCAACGACCCAGCGTCGGGTTAAGGGATAGTTCAAGTTCAATATAGTTGTATCTTGAGGTACGAATGCTTCAAGTAACGATAAATCCAAGATAAGAAAGCCACCCCTGCAAGGATTAATTTCATAGCTCGAGGTACCACTAAAATAGAGTTTATTTGTCGTTTATTTTATACATTGTAAGAATAAATTGAAAACAAGTCTCCTTTGTTGTAACCTAAATTGTCATTGACCCAACAATACCAAGGTGCAACTTTGAGATAATGAAACATTACCATAATATAAAACAGTCGAATTATATACAGCATCAAAATAATGAACAATCATTCGGTACAAAAATATCTAAATATTTTAAAACTATTATATATATATATAAAGACAAAGAATGATACAACTAAATATGAAAAACGATATTCATTAAATTTATCAACAGTATCGATTCAATTTTAAAAACAAACAAACAAACAAACAAAACCCAGAACATAAACAAAAAATCTTTATGAAAACACCCAATTTAAAGACTAAAGAAATTAAATAGCTTTCCATGTGTTTTTTTTCCTCCCCTGAGAGCCAAGGGGTTAAATCATGGTTTGATCATTCACAACCGAGAATAACAAGAAGCATGCAAGAAGCCAGAATTTTGCTGATTTAAAAAAAAAAGCTCTGGAAAATAACAAACAAGTTCTGGGATGACTTATTTATTAGTTTAACAGAAGGTGGCTGTTTTAGGAAGAAATTCAATTTCTTTCTCAAAGGAGAGTAATTTATTATAAAAATAAAGTGCATATTTCGAACAACAAAAAGTAACAAACAGTAAAAAAAGCTAATGATAATAAAAAAAAAAAAAAAAAAAAA
>MUZC01000324.1:103357-118964 GCA_002072015.1 Radix auricularia | reverse complement strand
GGGGGGGGGGGCGCGAAATCACTGGAAGACACAGACAAATAATGGGAGGAACAGACAGTTAAATTACTCTAGATAGTGGGAGAAACTTGTTATAGAAGCCATTCGGTATCTTTGTACACATGCCCTTAGGTACATATCCACTCACTTTTTTAGGTATCTTTTTTTTTGGATATCTTCAGATTATTTTGTCATTAATTCTTTTAGGAACCTTTCTACACGAGCCTTTCGATACATTTATAAACATAACTTTAGATACCCTTGTATATTTAAAAAAAAATTAATCTAGGTACTATAGTATACATGCCCTTTTGGTACCTTTTTTTTTGTATCGGACTTCGGCTTCGGCAAATCTGGAATCGGCCATTTTTACTAATCCGGCTTCGCCTCCGGCAGAATTTCACTTCATAAATACGGCCTAATCCAGCTAGCCGGTAGAGCCATAAAAGATATATAAATACAATGGCTCCGGTTTTGACTAATCCGGAATCCGGCCATTTTTAGAAACCACTCTCTATTCGGAATTCACTTCTTAAATCCGGAAATTTTTTAATCCGGTTCATCCGTACTTTTTATACAGTGTTTTAAGTTTCTATGTGTACTCGTTTTTAGATAATAATAATAATAATAATAATAATAAAATGATGATTTATATAGCGCTGTATCCCAGCAAGGAGCCAGGCTCACAGCGCTTTACATGGAAACAAAAATACATATATAAATAAAAAGAAACATTCATAGCATATTAACTACATAAATAACAATACGGTATACTCAATACATCAGCTACGCTAATTAATTACAGAAATGTGGTTTTATTATTTTTGAAAATAAATTTTAAAGAGATGTGTCTTAAGTGCTGTCTTAAATGACTTAGCAGTTGAAATGCTACGGATGTGTAATGGAAGAGAATTCCATTGTTTGGCTGCACAAAAGGAGAATGACCTTTCGCCAAAAGATTTAGTTCTTATCTTAGGAACACAGAGAATGCGTGTATCCGCAGAGGAGCGTAGCTGACGACTTGGTGAGTAGACTGACAAAAGTTCAGTAAGATACCATTGTAAAATTTTCTACAAGTCTCGGAACATCTCAACAGCTCTCTCGACTGTGCCAATCGTCTTGTGTTATGTTCAAGTTTCCTGAAGTAATTCATTGATTGAACGTACTCCGTTGGTCTCACAGAGGGAGGTAACTTATTGTCTCAAACAAAGGGAGAAAACTGCTCACACGCGTGAAGCTTATTTTCAACCATTAAATCCAATCTAAATAAAGGGAGAGAAAAGAGAGTGAATACAAATTATTTACAACAGTGCAGAACTCTATGATGTATCTGGAGCGTCAAAAGAAGATATGCTATAATTAAGAGCGAGAGAAAGAAAAGTTCAAGAAAATTAGAGGAGATTGGCTGAACGAAGGAGCGAGAGACTGATAGTGACGGGATGGGAGCTAATGGACTCATTTTTATTTCAAATGTTTTCATTTCGTTAGTTGAAGGAGCGTCTGTAACAGATAAGATGATATAATAACGCCTCACACGATGAAGACCAGAAAACTTCAGTGGTGTTGAAAGTCGGTTCTGGATATAAAATATACTAATGAAGTACGCGTTGTTTTTGTTTTTTTTATTTGGAAAAGTGTCTAACAAAACCAAATTATATCGTGTCTAACAAACAAAGCTGGTGGAAGACTCAGGTTTTAAATTTCGTTAAAATGACCACACACAAAAAAATTATAAAAATTTTACTTTTAAAAAAAAGCAAAAAAGAGAAAGAGAACCATAAAACCTATAGTTAAGAAGATTGCTTCGCAGAAACAGAAACGATGTCACCCCAGGGAAGATTGCTAAATTGAAATCTTTTTTAGCAGATTTTGTACTTTTTACGATGTGCAACTTGCCGGAAAATGCCAGGATCTAGCGGGTAATTCCATTCCACAGGGTGGCCTCGGGGCATTATCTCAATTATCAGCCAATCAGAGCACGGGTTTTTCTTTATGGGATCAGGGGGGATTATTTCATTGAAATATACTGTCAAAGATGGATTTATCGGAATTCTTGCCAATAAAATCGGATTTCTTCTGATTATTTTTCTAATTTTTAATTGTTTTTTAAAAGTTGAAGGCATAGAGTTTGAATTGGCGTATATGCGTATACATTTATAATTTTAAAAAAAAATTAAAAATTTAAAAAAAAAAAAAATCGTATTATTTAAAAAAAAAAAACTTCTTGTAATAATTCTGTTACGCATTTTAGAGCTGCTTTTAGGGAAGTTATGAATGACGATGTTTGATGATAGGAAGTATGCTGAAAATGTAGCCCCGTGATAGATAACATATAACTTGTTGATGTGACAGATAATGATGTTTACTACTGTGATCAATAAATACGTGTTATGAAAACTCGAGACATAGTAAAAAATTCAAGGGAAGATAAGTCATACTCCTACAGTTTTTTTAATGACAAATATTTTATGATTTTATGTTGAATTTCACAAAATGAATTTTTTAATATGAAGTGGGACCCCGGTATATATCTGTTAGGAATAAGTCCAACTTGGTGTAGTCAGTAGTCCCATTTGGACGAGAAACATTGTGCTTAGTATACGACCATTGTTTAAAATACGATTCTGTGCTTGAAATTTGTTTGGCTCGTTCCTAAATGACGTCAAACCATTTTGGCCGAGACCTACCCGTTCCTAATTCATCACAAAAATGTGCCCCCCCCCCCGCGCCAAATATCATGTCGAAAAGTCCCAAAAAATTCGTACTTCCTATTTCAAAATGCACATGTTTCAAATCCCTTATTTTCATTTAAATATGTTTTTCTATTGAGTTTGTATAAGGCTGCACTCTAATATCTTAACATGAGTGAAGCCGGTTAATGTCAATAAATAAAGTGTAAGTAATAAAATATTGAAGTGGAACTCCTATTTAAAGTTACGCACTTTGATATGACGTCACATGTCTTAAACATCCTCTATTCCTCCTTACTCATCTTTATAAATGTGCGACCCTCCTCGCCTCCTAGGTGACATCATTTATAGACGGCCCCTATGAGTCAAAATGACACATTGCGCATGCGTAACTTGTAGGAATCAAAGCACACCGCATAATACTCAAGTGTTTTAATATTGAAGTTGCTAATAAGGAGCTATTCGCGTAATACCTTTAAATAACGTTTTTCTCGTAAATTTTTATGATCAGAGACGCTAGAGCATGTCGAAAATTGCTTTTGATCTGGATAACAGCAAAAGAGAAGGACATTTTGTCCAAGTTTTAAAAATATTTTATGTTTAGATTTTTCAGGATTCTTATTATTACGCAGTGTTTAAATTACTGTAAATAAATTTATAAATATGTAAATAATAATTGATTTTTTAAAATGGGAAATATACTATCGTTTTCCCTCTACTACGTGTGGTATACGTCGATTTTGGTATACGTCCAGGGGTCTATAACAAATTAGGCACTTATATCGAGGTACCACTGTAATCGATCTCTCATATAACTCTTTAAAAATTGATTACGGTAATTTTTTAGAAGATTCCCTCTTCACCACACCAGCTGAGAATTCCTTTACTTTTATCTTGCTATTCAATGTTTAGTTTTGAAACTCTTTCCTAAAATAAACGGTAATCATTTATATTTGTGCTTAATCAGAATACGCCATATCACTCATCGACCAGCATCAATTCCGTGATGGAAAGATCTTTAGGAACAATCTTTCGATTGACAGAGTCAATCATGAATGGAAAAATCTTTGGATCTAATTCGAAAATAATACTCTGAAATATTCCCTGCTTCAATTGATTAGTTTATGTCTCAAAGTTTTACATTGACTCTGAACTGAAGGGTTTAAGTGCCCTAATTAATAAGACTAGAAAATATCCAAAGGAATCAATCGTTTTTGGTATGTTCCAAACAAAGACCAATGTAATGGAAAATGATTGCATTAAATATAGTAACTATAATTATTTTTGCTTGGGACAAGGGTTATTTGAGAAGGCTAGTGGGGTAGAAAGTATATTGATTGGGCATCGATCTCTCGCCCGCGAACGAATCGAACAAATGCGCCATTGGCAGATCCACTTAAAGAACGCGCATGCGGCTGTCCTGGTCACAATAACAAGCCAGGCAACCTTATCGGTCTTGACAGGATTTACTTCCCCTCCTTAAAAGTGTGATGACAATAGACCCGCTCTGACTTCCGGCCGACATTCCCTCGCCACCATGCTCGTGTTTCTGCTGAGTGCCATTAGAGTTCTGTGATTTCAATTCTCCCTCACGCTCCGAATACCTCTCCCACAGATGCTCCGCCATTATGGCGCACGTCGCGAGTCAGGGCGTGCTTTCTTGTTTACATTCAGAAAATATATATTCCCGGGAGAGTAGATCAACAGCAAGTGAGAAGAATAAGTTGTGGTAGATTCATTATCTTTGTCTACGGTCGCTTGGCGTACACACACTCAAGCAGGACTTGGGGCAGTCAGATTTCTGCTATACTACTATGTTAAACTAAGTCTTGTTCATCAGACAAGATGAACTACCGTGAGACGATTGCCTTACAGAAGGATTTTACCAGAGTAGATTTAGAGCTATTGCATGTGTCCTGAACTACATACGTGTTCTATTTTCTGGCAACATAAAGAATTTTAAGTGAGCGAACAAATGTTTTCTTGCGTGTTTGTTCAGATAGTATCATATGTTGTAGGTTACTTTAAATAATAACTTTCGGTATGTTTTGTAGAACCGTTCAATGTGTTTCGAGGAACATTTCGTTTTCGAAAAAACATTCGACATTATTTGAGGCACCTTTGTGCAGTGTGAAGTCACTGGAGTCAAATTCGTGCAATGTGCAGGTTTTTGTGGCTTGCGTATAACAATAATACGCCTTTGTTTTCACATGTTTTTGCTGTACTTTGATACAAGGGTCTTACGTACTTGTTCAGGTACTTTTATAAAGTTTCTTCGTTCATTCAACACGTATTGTGATGTGTAATTCTGATATCGGGTGATCGTTTATCATGCTAAACTTTATTAAGAAATTGTTGGCATGTAAGGATTTTAGAAACTTAAAATGGAATCTGTCAAATGTCTATTCCCCGTCCCTAATCGATAATTATAATTCATCGGACTACTTTCCTTCAACTTTGTTAGTTTTTACGGCGATACATTTTCCAGCACATAACATTTAGGCCCTACCAAATGTTTTTAGCGAAGACAGATAGTTAACATCTTGTGCTGTGGAAGAAAATCTCCCTAACAAAGGGAATGGACATCAACTAAAAAATCACTCTCAAGGATTGCTTGTTCAGTGGTTCTAAAAATGCTGAGCAAGTGTTCAGATTACTGTAAAATGAAAGTTCGGTTTTAAATCAAATTCTTTTTCTAAATATTTTAAATGTGTGCTTTTTGAATTTAAAAAAGCATTTGAAAGGAAAGAAAATGTTTGGATAATAGTTTTTGGAGGTGTCGGAAAATGTAAAATAATTGGCCTGTGCCATTAACTTTATATCTGAGAAATTTGCGTCTGCTTATTTGAAATGTATTAGTGGATAAGGACGTCTGAAATATTTTCACTCTCTTGTTTTGACAAAAAAAAAGTAATCAACATTCCTGGACAATTCATATTTCAATGTGGGACAATCGCTGGTCTATGCACCAGAAAAAATTCCTCATGTGAAATTAAATTCCCTTCCATTTTACATTAGTATGTTGCATTAGTTAAACGAATTATTATACAGAAACTTGTGTTTTCACTTTCGATCAGACTCATTGTTTAAATGAAAAACCAATTTAGAATAATAATATGGGAATAACTCAGTGAAGGAAGATTTATGAGATTTATCTCGTACGCAGTGCAAAAGAATTAATGTTTTTTTAAAAATGCAGTAATGGGGTCATTTGTATACCGCTTCCATCATTTTTTTCCGTACATAATCCCGAAGACTTTTTCAAGCATATTTTAAGCAAAATAATAATAATAATAATAATAATAATAGTAATAATAAAAATAATAATTTTTTTAAAATAGTAAAAAATGAAAAGTAACAACAATAAATTTACCTTTGCCTTTAATTCTAATTTCAGAACCCTCCAATCGTCTGGGCGTAATCGGAAGAGAGAAGGTGATGTCTTGGCGGACGACTTTGCAAGTAATAATACGACATTACGTCGCGGATGTTGACGTCATCCAGCTGACACGAGAGAAAATGGTGTTGCCCTGAACGAGCTGTCAGCACTGAGCATTGGACTGTTCACACTTAGCCATCTGCTTTCTTTGTATTCGGATTCTTATATGTAATTATTTATATTTTTGCGTCTTTATTGATCCAAAGTATTGGATTTTTAAATATTTTTTTTGTGTTAAATTCATAATCGTCTCGCCTCTGGTAAAAAAAAGATCACCCTTAGATAACTGGACGGGTGCCATAAAGGCTTGACCCCATTTATCATTTACTACACGTGTGTACTCTCCGACCCAAGAAGTGGACATCACAGTTCAATGCTTTGGTCGAGGTAACAGATCGGTGCAAGTATACCTTCAACGTACACTAGAGCGTGATAGAAATTCGTTCACCATTCATGTGGTCCACTCATTTATTATCAAGGAGGATTGTTGTTTGAACAAAGTGCCGAGATTAATGAACAGAGATGAACAATAGAACACAGGTCAATCGGTCCACACACAGGAGGGATTCTGGGAGCACGGTGACGTCATCTACGGCGTAAAATCGCTAAGTCCTTATATGGGAAATTGTTAAGCATCTTCTACTGTGAGACCAACACAACTATGGCATCATTGCAGTGAGGCGTACTCTTCTTGATTAAAAGGCAGTTTCGGAGCATGGAATATTATGATTTAGTGAGTAAAAAGTAATGCAGTGACACAACAAACAACATAATGGAAATAACGGTATCCATTGGATAATTTCTGGGAAAAGAACCACTTCAAAACAATAAAATTGTTGCTAATAACAGGAGCACTACAAAGATGATACCAACAAGTGGAATTTTTGTTTTCTTGGTATTCTGTATAGGTGAGTAATTGATTTGTTCACATAAATATAAAGTGTATAATCAGTTTTAGCATGAGCACTTGCCAGTAAGGAATAATTTAAAGTCTCGAAATTTTCAATAATATCCTTGCTGCACTTGCAATACTTTTCTGTTATTAATTTTGCTGTGTATAAACAATTCAATAAAACATTTTTTAAATATTTCAAATGACAAAAAATATAACTCAAACAGACAATCTTTAAAAAAAATTTAGTGATCCAGCTGCCCACCCCGCACCCTCCTCCCAAACTGAATATGGTCATTTTAGTAAGGAAAGTTCACGCCATCAGCATGTTAGCACCAAGAAAATGTCAACACCAACAAACTTATTACGAGTATTTTAATGTGAGATTCCACCCAGTTTTTTTAAAATATTTTTTTTATTTAAACGACAGGTTATTTTTAGCCTGGTTTGTTAATGTTATTTCAACGTTTTGCCCACGTTTTTATTAACTTGCTTTCGTTCCTATTTTTTAACGCACTTTTCCGTAGGAAAAATTGCGTTTATATATTTGAAATGTCCGTAGAGCTTAATTCTGCAACTCCTCCTGAACCATACCATATAGAGGGTTTGGGTCTTTTGCATGTGTAAAAGGGGTCTCAAGGATGTGCAAGGGCCCCAAAAAATACCCAAAAGATTTACTGGATTTACTGGAAAATCCTTTTAAAAAATAAAAAAAATAACAGTACTTTGTCAATATCTCGCCAGACAAAACATCGATTCGGTTGAAATAAACGCCAAACGATAGCTAATAATATATAGAACAATGTTGAAGAATGAATTTTTGAAAAATATATTCTTGTTCGACTCCCGTAATTTTAGTATACATTTTTTAAAGCAATTGTTTTATTTAGTATCAAAATTATTGATTTCAAATGACTTCTAATTTAATCTTGAATGATAGTTAATGGTGTTTTCTCATTTTGTGAATGCTTATATTACATTGTTGCGTGGTGCGCATTATATTGACACATTCTTGGTGTGATGTAGTGTAAAAGGATATGACGTCATATTGTGTTCAGTTTCTGAATTACTGATTTGAAATTACTTTTAAGTATTTCACTTGAATATAAAAATGGGAAATACTTTTCAGAAATTGCGTTTAAATTACTTGTTTTTGTTTGTCCCCAAACCTTTGCAAACGTAAAATCAAACCATTTTTAATCGTCCTAGAGTAGTCAAAATTTTACAACAGATAGATCTTGGATGTCAATGCATTGTATCAAAATTTCAGATCAATCAAATATACTGTAATTAAATTATTTATGATTTAAAGTTTATCACTATGTAACAATATTTATCCGTATGCTGTTGTTGAAATTCACGTGGACTAAAAAGAAGAACATAAATAGAGGTTTAAAAAAAAAGATTAAAAAAAACAACACGTTTTTATAAGTGGACTAAAAAAGAAAATAAATTAAGCCTTATAAAATAAATTAATTTGATTTAATGACTAAAAACGATGGGTGGTTGCTTTAAAATCCCATTCTAATTTAGAAATAAAATTCAATGGAAAAGACGTAAACAAGGTCAGGCTAACCCTTACCTTGTTTACGTCTTTTCCATTGAATTTTGTATAAGCCTGATTGCAGTCCTACCCCTCATTTAATTTAGAAATACAACACAAAGATAGGTATTTTGTATACAAATTATAGATTTATAATTTAGAAGGCAAAAGAGAGATCTATAAGTGAGAGAATGAGTGTACTACATTTTACATAAAAACACCCGCCCCATGATTTTTGTCATATTAAATCAAAGTAATCGAACTTATAAGCTTTAATTTATTTTCTTCTTTCTAGTTCAGTTATAAAAACAAGTTTATTTTTTTAAAAAATTATCTTTATTTATTTTATGTGTGTCGTCACCGTAAAAGTTTTTACATACACGGAGACAACCTCAAGAGACGAGTAAAGTTTTGTGTTACAATTAAAGGTATAAAACATCGCATCGGTTGATACACAAGATGGATAACACGTGGATAGTTGGAGATGTATACTGTAATCATACGATCCATTAAAATATAAATATATATATAAGATGCGGGTAAAAAAGGCATCGATCTTACAAGAGGCGACGTATCCACTTCTAATCCAACTATTTTAACTTTAAGAATTTTCGTGGCTTTACCATCCGAGGAAAAGTGATTTATTTTTACATGTCAATGAAAAACTACTGTATTTTATATTACTGGTTATTATAAATAACCCCTTTTCAGTCCATGACGGACTCTAGGGCAAGTGAAGTAGCGTTCACAAGTTATTAAGCCACCACTAACGAGCAGGGGATTGTGCCAGTAAAGTGGTTTGAACTCGTGACTAGAGTTCTTCCCACCGTTCAGCAGTCTAAAGCGCTACTACTTAGACCACCGCGGCCCCACGTTATTATAACATGTTTGTTAATGTACTCGCACTGTTTAAATGCAACAACCGATTAGTTCATAGCCTCTACATGGATCCACCCATCTATTAGTTCATAGCCTCTACATGGATCCACCCATCTATTAGTTCATAGCCTCTACATGGATCCACCCATCCATTAGTTCATAGCTTCAACATGGATCCACCTATCTATTAGTTCATAGCTTCAACATGGATCCACCCATCTATTAGTTCATAGCCTCTACATGGATCCACCCATCACTTAGTTTATAGCCTCTACATGGATCCACCCATCTATTAGTTCCTAGCCTCTTCATGGATCCACCCATCTATTAGTTCGTAGCCTCTACATGGATCCACCCATCTATTAGTTCAAAGCCTCTACATGGATCCACCCATCTATTAGTTCCTAGCCTCTACATGGATCCACCCATCTATTAGTGCATAGCCTCTACATGGATGAAACCCATCGATTAGTTCCTAGCCTCTACATGGATCCACCCATCTATCAGTTCCTAGCCTCTACATGGATCCACCCATCTATTAGTTCATAGCCTCTACATGGATCCACCCATCTATTAGTTCCTAGTCTCTACATGGATCCACCCATCTATTAGTTCATAGCCTCTACATGGATCCACCCATCTATTAGTTCCTAGCCTCAACATGGATCCACCCATCCATAGTTCATAGTTTCTACATTTATCAACCCATCTATTATTTCATATCTTCTATAATCATGCAACCATCCCCCAATTCCACCTTCATCTACCACTATAATTATTTATACTATTTCTTTCCTCCTACATGTTCTCCACTTTCTCTTATGGCTGGTTGCCTACAAACATCTTCACCCAATCCTTACTCTTCCATCGTTTCCACCAAGGTTCATCTTAATGAGGCTAACAACAATGACCTGGTCTGTTGTCCTTGTATTGATTCGCCTTCTACTTTTTTTTTCATCAATAAATTTGTTTCTCTTGATTCGACGCAGCCCTTGAGTTTTTTCGGTGTTAATTCGTCAATATGTCATTTCAAGGAAAGCCTGGTATGTTGACACAAGACACTTGTGATGCAAGTGTCAGTTCTAACAATGACCCGATATGCATGTGGTTTGGAAAATGTCAGCTTTCGTCGTGAACACATTGTTTCATCTGAACATTTTTTTATTCTGGAATAAATAAAAATTGGCAAGCTTTGACACCAGTTTAAATAGTTGGACTCCATCAACATCGATTCTGTCAGCGTTGTAGGGCCCAGCACATATTGTGTTTTTCCTTAAAGAGTAATAAAGAGATGCGAGCGCCACCAGCACTTTCAGGTTTCTCCATTCTTTATGTCTAAGACTGCACATGAATTTATTGCTTGGGCTCCAATGGAAAATATTTCAAGGCCATCACCAAAAAGTATTTAAAGGACTGCACTGGAATTAATTTTGAGGACAGCACTCAAACATATTTCCAGAAATGTGAGTTTAGTACAGCAAAAAAAAATCTTACTAATACGATTCTATGATTTCAAAAATGTGTAGTCTGGGTAACAACTGTCTTTAATTTAATGAATCACTGAATCAACTCAGGATACATCGTCTACCTTACATTAATAGCAAGACATCCTCCGCTATTGCATCTGATCTTCTAGATGTAATCTAAACTATCACTTCAGGTCATTTAGATGTAATCTAAACTATCACTTTAGGTCATCTAGATGTAATCTAAACTATCACTTCAGGTCATCTAGAAGTAATCTAAACTATCAATTCCGGTCATCTATATGTAATCTAAACTATCACTTCAGGTCATCTAGATGTAATCTAAACTATCAATTCCGGTCATTTATATGTAATCTAAACTATCACTTCAGGTCATCTAGATGTAATCTAAACTATCACTTCAGGTCATCTAGATGTAATCTAAACTATCACTTCACGTCATCTAGATATAATCTAAACTATCACTTCAGGTCATCTAGATGTAATCTAAACTATCACTTCCGGTCATCTAAATGGAATCTAAACTATCAATTCAGATCTTCTAGATATAATCTAAACTATCACTTCAGGTCATCTAGATGTAATCTAAACTATCACTTCAGGTCATCTAGATGTAATCTAAACTTTCACTTCAGGTCATCTATATGTAATCTAAACTATCACTTCAGGTCATCTAGATGAAATCTAAACTATCACTTCAGGTCATCTATATGTAATCTAAACTATCACTTCAGGTCATCTAGATGTAATCTAAACTATCACTTCAGGTCATCTAGATGTAATCTAAACTATCACTTCAGGTCATCTATATGTGATCTAATCTATAATTTCAGGTCATATAGATGTAATCTAATCTATCACTTCAGGTCATCTAGATGTGATCTAAACTGACGCTTTAGGTCATCTAGATGTAATCTAAACTATTACTTCAGGTCATCTACATGTGATCTAAACTGACGCTTTAGATCATATAGATGTAATCTAAACTATCACTTCAGGTCATCTATATGTGATCTAAACTATCACTTCAGGTCATCTAGATGTAATCTAAACTATCACTTCAGGTCATCTAGATGTAATCTAAACTATCACTTCAGGTCATTTAGATGTAATCTTAACTATCACTTCAGGTCATCTAGATGTAATCTAAACTATCACTTTAGGTCATCTAGATGTAATCTAAACTATCACTTCAGGTCATCTAGATGTAATCTAAACTATCACTTCCGGTCAGCTATATGTAATCTAAACTATCACTTCAGGTTTCTAGATGTGATCTAAACTATCACTTCAGGTCATTTAGATGTAATCTAAACTATCACTTCAGGTCATCTATATGTGATCTAAACTATCACTTCAGGTCAGCTATATGTGATCTAAACTATCACTTCAGGTCATCTATATGTGATCTAAACTCACTTCAGGTCATCTATATGTGATCTAAACTATCACTTCAGGTCATCTAGATTTGATCTAAACTATCTCGTTGGCGACTATCTGTACAACTACCTGCCTCAATGATGTATTTATGTATCCATCAACAAAGTTGAGCTCAAACAGATTCTTAGCTATGTCCACGATTGGTCAGTTTTATTTTTTTCCGGAAAAACTGTACTAAAACATCATCATCTCGGGCACAATTAGACTCAAATGGCTTCCTGGCATAGACATAAATAGCGGCCAGAAATTCCCGTATGACTGACAAGAAATTGCCGCTCTCACCTAAAGTCTAGACGAAATAATTCAACATACTTAAAATATGCCGGAGAGATAACCTAATACCATAAATATTACAACTGTAAATCAAGTTTACATTTCTTTTAAACTTAGCGTGTGTGTATTGGTGGGAGGAGGGTAGGAGACTCACCTATTAAAATTTAAATCCTGTAATTTACCGTATATATTATATTGTATGTACTCTTCTGCAGCATAAAGTACGTTGGAGCATATCTAAAATTAAGGACCGATCACCGGATTGACATTTTTTACCGGGTACCAAATTCGAATAGTTAGATTTGCAGATCCGGATACGAACACTAAGTTTGTTAAACGAAAATCGGAAAACCAAATTAACTAGTAAATATGGCGAAGTGGTGCTAGTCGCTAGAAGTAAACACGATATTTTCGTAGAAATTTAGTTTACTAACTTTATAAGATGACCCACGGCGTAGTATACGGGGGTGAGAGAACGGACACAAACGAAGTATTGGGGGGGGGGGGAGCGAGAAAACGTGGAGACATGTGCACAGAGGTGGTTTTTACCTGCCCTCCACCATTTACTACCATCCATTGCCAACAATAAACTGTGAATTTCCGACTTTAGGGTAAGCCATATTCGCAAAAAATTGGGAAAAGAACTGGCAGAAAAAGCAACATTTATTTTGTTTTAAAATGGTTCCAGCTGAGAATTGAACCCATGACTTTCCGCGTGCAAGGCGGACGTGATAACCACTACACTACGAATCATATGTCATTTTGTGAAGGAACAACACAAGTGAACGCAAGAAGCATTGTTGCCACACCCCCCCTCAACTTTTTCTTCTTTTCATCCTACTCCGCTTGCCCACTGTTATCTTTCGATCCCAGGGGGGTTCATTCGTCATGCTCATTTGTACCTTGATCGTTTACGTCAATTATATACATTCAAATTATTAATGTCTATAATTAGATTACATTTTTTTTATATCTTTAACAATTTCTAAGTATGCTAATCTTGATATTTATCGAATTCCAAAATTGTATTTTTAAAAATATATTTGGCTATTAGCGTGGGCACTATTTAGACGAAAACCCCGATATACTGCTGGGGACAATATCCCGAGCGATTTCCGGTTGGTCCCTATTTTAAATCCAATTGTGAAAAAGCAAGTCGGGGATAACTATGTGGAATAATTTATTACATAAGCAAAACAATTAATTGGAAAGCAGGAAAAAAACGAGAAAACAAACCCAAAAGGTATTAATTAGTCTATCCAAAAAACCAGTCGTGAATTTTTTCTTCAAGGTGTTAACAAAATAAAGTGAGCAGATTCCCTAAGATTTCGTTTGAATATTTTTGCCAAACACCCTCTCTGAGCTTTAAACACCTCTAGAGCTGTCAATATTTTTTTGAAGAAAAAAAAAACTACACTGGTACCCGTCCAAAATTTGAACGTTTACCCGGGTTATCTGTTTTAAACGCCTCAAAATTTTCATGCTAAGTCTGAGAGCTAAGCAGCATCCACAACACCTACTTAAACTAGAACTAAACAAAACCTCATTTGAAACAACACTCACTGTCTCCAGAACCTGAAACCATCACAATTTTTCCTTATTGCGTGTTCAGTATTAATTTCTTTTGCAATATTTTAAAGCGATCACTCTGCACTTATCCTAAACTGCTGCGCGACGCCGGTAACTCATCTGCGCGGCTTAAGAGGAACAATGGAGGTAAGTGTTCTGACAACCACTCAATAATTTCTAGTATTTGTTTTATCAAAACGTCCTCCAGGGTTA
Source organism: Radix auricularia (assembly GCA_002072015.1). Lineage (NCBI taxonomy): Eukaryota > Metazoa > Mollusca > Gastropoda > Lymnaeidae > Radix > Radix auricularia. The sequence continues at coordinate 104,542 of MUZC01000324.1, read as the reverse complement.
ACTTATCACGATTTTACGGGTTAACTTAGTACGTCCTCCAGGGTTAACTTATCACGATTTTCCGGGTTAACTTATTACGTCCTCCAGGGTTAACTTATCACGACTTTAAGGGTAAACTTATCACAACTTTTAGGGTTAACTTATTACGACTTTCAGGGATAACTTATCACGATTTTCCGGGTTAACTTATTACGTCCTCCAGGGTAAACGTATCACAACTTTTAGGGTTAACTTATTACGACTTTCAGGGATAACTTATTACGAGTTTCTAGGTTAATTTATCACGACTTTCAGGGTAAACTTATCACAATTTTCAGGGTTAACTTATCACAACTTTCAGGGTTAACTTATCGTGACTTTCTAGGTTAACTTATCACGACTTTCAGGGTTAACTCATCACGACTTTCAGGGTAAACTTATCACAATTTTCAGGTTTAACTTATCGTGACTTTCTAGGTTAACTTATCACGACTTTCAGGGCTAACTCATCACGACTTTCAGGGTTAACTCATCACGACTTTCAGGGTTAACTTAGTGCGACCTCCAGGGTTAACTTAGCACGACGTCCACAGTTAACCTACCACGCCGTCCAGGGTTAACTTAGCACGACCTCTGGGGTTAACTTAGTGCGACCTCCAGGGTTAACTTTGCACGACGTCCACAGTTAACCTACCACGCCCTCCAGGGTTAACTTAGCACCCCCTACAGGGTTAACTTAGTGCACTGACTCAATCAGACTTGAGAGACCTTGACACCACCTGAAAGGAATATCATGTTTTCTTTCACCTGTTATATCAATGATTTCTCACTCTTTCACCTGTTATATCATGCTTTCTCACTCTTTCACCTATCATATCAATGATTTCTCACTCTGTCACCTGTCATACTGTCATATCAATGCTTTCTCACTCTTTCACCTGTCATATCAATGATTTCTCACACTTTCACCTGTCATATCAATGCTTTCTCACACTTTCACCTGTCATATCAATGCTTTCTCACACTTTCACCTGTTATATCAATGCTTTCTAACACTTTCACCTGTCATATCAATGCTTTCTCACTCTTTCACCTGTCATATCAATGCTTTCTAACACTTTCACCTGTCATATCAATGCTTTCTCACTCTTTCACCTGTCATATCAATGCTTTCTCAATCTTTCACCTATCATATCAATGCTTTCT
>MUZC01000324.1:4811-84872 GCA_002072015.1 Radix auricularia | reverse complement strand
GGTACTGTTAATACCAATTAAATGTATGCACATCCAGATGTAAGATGTATGAACAAAATTCTTAATAAGATAAAATACCATAAATGTTGAAATTCAAAATACCCCCAAAGTCCATTTTGATAATTAAAAACAACATAACTCTCTTGAAACGTTTCTAGTTTGACAAAAAAAAATATGTGAACATTTAATAGATACATTTTTAAAGCAAAGCTCTTGTTAGCAAACATTCTTTCCAACAATTGGAAGCTTTATAAAATGTTTTTTATATGTAAATATTTTTTTTAAATCTCCAAAACAGGCATCTTTGCATTTTGAGCAGAATGTAAATGTGTGAATTTCCTTGATTCACTAATTATTCCCCACTTGTCTGGGGATATAAAATTTGGCCGAAAATTTATGACATATCTGGTACTTATTCTTCAGAAGCCATTATAATTTTCATCATATGGCCATTCGATGGGTTATCATACCTTGCATCGAAATCAAAATGAGAGCCAGCAAATAAATTTACAGTGCAATGAACATGAAGATTAAATTCACAATTTGACGTCATATTTGCACAGCAAACTTATCATGCCAGTCTCACCGCTGGCATTGTCCATTGACTGACTGGCAACTCATAAGTTTAAAATGTATGCCTCCACAGGCATAGTACTCCAATGGAGTGTTAATTAACTCTTTGATTAAGTAATCACAGTGCAGACATGAGGGGTCACCACAGGACTAATAATAAAAAATAAATGAGGGAGGAGAGGGGTTTAAACACTAGATGGGGGTGGGGTGGGGGTATTTTTGTATGTCAGTGAAAAAATATTATTAGTCAAATTTATTATTTTTTAAAAAAAGTGGTGAAAAAAGATGGCTTTAATTTAGGTAAGTAATTTAATGAAGTAAAAAAATAAGCACTGACTGTGTAGCTAAACTTGATCAAAGAGTAACACAGAAAACAAGGGCCCTACATTAGGGACACACACACTTTTAGTGTTCATAGCCTCAAAGTCAAAGCTCACTTCATGGGAGCTGACACTTGTTTTACACAAGGGAAACCACTTTGAATTCAGCAAAGTGTGGAGTTTATAGCTCCTTAACTCTGTATTTACGTGAATAAACCAATCAAATATTTTTAAAAATAACATGTTCAGTGCATGAACTGAGGCAGAATTCAAATGCCTATTGAGGATAATTCTCATAAGTAACATACAAGTCAATCTTGGGGATACTATAACATTGGCTAACTGATGGTGTCAGACATAAGTACAGAGTTAAACCATGTTCCACTTGGTATTCATTAAATGTAACATTGCATTTCTTGATTTGAAGAAACTTTCTATCAAGTCAAAAGTAATATTATAAAGCATTTCAAAATGCATACATCTGTTATGATGTCCTCTGTGCTTATCACAGATTTGCATAGAGGGAGCTCCAAAGATTTAAGGAGTGCAACCAAGAAAGACTTGTAGGAAATGTTAGTACATCTATCACTGTGTCTTTCCAACAAGGCAGTTTGTGTATTTACACAGAGGGAGCTCAACAAAAATACATGAATGAACCCAAGGAGGAAATAATTTCAAACATTGAATGGAGTAGAAAAAATATAACTAGCTAGGAAACAATGATCCTCTGTTTAAAGGAAGATCTTTCAAAGATCAGATAAAACAAGGGAGCTAAAGAAGTAGATATTAGGGCTGAGTTTGCAAATAACAACACTTTAAAATTTAAACCCAAAACATGACCTCCCATTTCAACAATAAAATACACAAGTTCAAAAAACTAAAACTATATTGTAGAAATAGAGAAAAAAACGTACTTGCTAGTAACATAAATGAAAAGCCCAATCTGCATATAAAAAATATCAGAACATAAAAAAAAATACTTAACACAACTTCAACAATAAAAATCTATGGTACATTGATTTCATTATGGCATGAAACAAATATTTTGTTTTTGCTATGGACTTATGTCCATTATTCTCTGTCATTAACAGTTATAGTAAATAAATGTTAACATTTTTATTTGTGGTGATGAAGACATTTCCAAAAGAATTAAATTTGTATTTTCTTATAATTAAAGGTGAACTTTCAATGACAAACATGGTTTGCATCTCTTTTAACCCGCTGACAAAATAAAATGATAAAACATGTGCTTTCAAATAGTTTGCCTCATCTGATTGAAAGGAATTAATTTGGATGACGATTTATCCTCATCAAATGTAAATCAATATCTATGTCATTGACATCAACATCATCTGGCTGGGGAAATCCCAAAAGTACAGGATTTGGTGGTCCTAAACTTAGTAGTGATAGATCCACGTCATCCTCTTGGACCTAGTAAAAACATGTTATGGAGAATAAAGATCAATGTATACATCAAATCACACAACACGAAAAAACTATTACACACCATCACAATTACACACAAACACTATCTTTTAATTTTTAGGATGCAGGATAAGACATTAAAATGGTAATTGAATTGTTTATATAATTTTTTAGCTAAAGGAAATATATAAAAACTAGAAAAATCAAACCTGATCTGATTCCTGCTGGCCCCTATGGGGCGTCAATGGTATTAACATAAGTTCATTTGTTGACTCTTCAACTCCCAGCAGTTGTGCTTCCTCTTCAACTCCCAGCAGATGTGCTTCCTCTATCTCTGGCATCTGATCCCAGTCCAAAATGCCCTGTTGTGATAGACTATTAATTAGTGCTGGACTTAGTGCTGCCTGAACGTCTCCATGTACGTGATGTAATGTAGATTGTAGCCTAACAACTTCCAACCCTTGAGCATGAAATATTTCTGGCAGAGATCCAGCATCTCCAGTTGACAAGCCTTCATGAAAAATGCTTGTTTCTTCTTCTGTTTGTTCAGCATGAAGAGAAGCTGAAAAAATTTCTGCCAGGGAACATGAAGAATTCTTGTCAACTGCAATACTGCAAGGTGATGTCTGCTGTCCAGATAAATGGGTTTGGTGCAACACAGGAACAATACTTTGGGTGCCAACAGATTGATGACAAGGAAGTGACATGGCATCCGCTGGACTATTTCTACAAGAATGCTCTGATGAATGGCCAGTAAGTGGCAGGTCTGTAGGATTTTCCTAGAGGAAAAGTAAAGATGTTGTAAATATGGTCCACAGTGTTCACCAGTACCCAGTCCAGAAAAAAAAATATTTAAAAAATGCAGAAAACCTCTCAGTGATGGGGATAGTGCTTCTTAAAATCATACTCTTTGAAAGTTTTAACAGGAATCAAATACACTCTAAATTAAAGTAATTTTATTTTGTAGATGCCTAAGCCAGAAACTCACCATGACGAAGAACACAGAGCTAATTTTACAGCTAAATAAATTCCTTGCCAACTAGATAGGTCTTATAGAGCAGAATTGGATTGCAAACCATGTGATTAAAATACTATGTACACAATATGTGAAGGCCTGAAAAACAACAAAATGGAAAACAAAAGAATTGTTTTGGTACAGAGCCTTTATCAGAAAACTAAGTAACACAATGGAGAGGAAAATCAGAATTTGTCTTAGGCTTAAATTCTTCTTTGAACTTTAGTAGGGCAGCTCAAACACTTATCCACGACGGTGAAATGCTGCTGGGTCATGGTATGAGTAGTGGTAAAGTCTTTTATGGTGCAGAAATAAATCATTACTTTAACAATTACTTTTCAATCCATTGCAAAAATTATCAATTTTAAACAGGAAAATAAAGTGGGGGAAACAATGCAATTTCAAAATTAGTTCTAAGAGCTGGGTAAAATAAAAAGAAATGAAAATTTCTCATAAACAATATAACTTTTCTAGCATCAACTTTACTCTTCACTCACTGCATTAAGGTGTTACTGCTAACTCATCATGAAAAACTTTAGAAAATCTATTTTAAAAACAATATTTTAAAAAAAAGAATTTATAAAGACATTTTTTAGGATGTGAACAATTCACCAAAACATTGAGAAACCATTAAGTTATTACAATAAATCTATCCTTACAACCATTAAGTTTTTACAATAAATTTAGATTCACAAACCATTTAGTTATTACTCTAAGTTTAACTTCAAAAATCATTTGGCTCAAAACTCTGGATTAAAGATTTTTTTTTTGCACTCTTAACCCTTTCTTACAGTAAGCAAGCACTGTGCTTAATTGACTAAAATATATCATATTTAAGTTTTAACCTGTCAAGAGTATTAAATTTTTTTTAGTTTTGGTAGATTGGATGGAGTGCTTGCTATTCAATCATAAAATATGAGGTTCAAATCCATGTGAAATCAAACATTTTTTGAAAAAACAATCATCTTTAATTTTTAAATAATTATATGTATTGTAAAATTGTTGGACAAAATAGTTAAGGGAAGTGCAAACAAAGGCCTAAGTTTGAACAAAAAGAAAACAGAAGTCATGGTAATATCCAAAAAGAAAGCCAACCCAGAATGTAGATTAGTAGTTGAGAGAGAAACACTAAAACAAATAACCAAATTTAAATATCTGGGAGCAATGTTGACCTCAGATGGAAGATGCACAATGGAGATAAAAATCAGAATAGCACAAGCGAAAGCAGATTTCAATAAAATTAAGAATCTCCTGACCAACACTTCCATATCAATGGAAATGAGGAAAAGAGTGCTTCAGTGTTACGTCAAACCAGTTTTATTTTTATGGGTCTGAGGCCTGGACAGTCACAAATGAACTACAAAAACATTTGGAAGCCTGTGAAATGTGGTTCTTTAGGCAAATGTTAAAATTACCATGGACGTAGAAGAGATGTACGGAAGAGGTTCTAAGAAGTGTAGGCCAAGAAAGAAAAGTTATGTCTAACGTTAGAGAGAGACAATCTAATTTTTTTGGACACATCATGAGGCAAGGCAAACTAGAACACATAATAACAACAGGAAAGATAGAGGGCAAAAGGGATCGAGGCAGACAGAGAGAAAAGATGCTGGATGGGCTGAAAAGATGGCATGGGGCACAATCACCAGTGGAGCTGATGGGCAATACAAAAGACAGAGAGCTGTGGAGAAGCATGACCACCTATGCTTGTAGGTATGGCATGGATGGATGGATTTATTGTGATAAAGTTTCACCTATCTAGCTAATCAGGTAGTGAGTTTAATTAAACTCACAAGATTCCTGGCACACACATGAGTTGTGGAGTCAAATAAAAGTTTTTATAGTATTAATTATTAATAAGAAACTTTTAAAATAGGTTAAAAGTCTTTGGCAAATTGTGTTCCTGAAACCTCTAAGCCATCTGAAACTAATTTAAAGATTGGACCCAGGATGAAACTATGTTATTATTATTATTATTTTAATAAAGTTTTCAGGTCTTATTTTAATATTTTGAAGAGTTACAATGCACCAAACTACTTGTAGAAGAGGGCCAAGATGCATAAAGCTTTAAAACTATAGTATTCCAGGCAAATTTTTAAAAATAATATGATGTTATAACTGAAACTATAATAACTCTTAAAAGTCGCAAAGCATCGTAATGTGTCTATTCCCGCTATCCCTAAAGCGTCATAATGCGTCCCTAGATACAAATCTCGTTAGAAATGAGATCTCGGAAAGTAAAAACTCTTCAATGCTTGAAAAACGATGTATTCGACTTCGGCAATGGCGGCCGTTGCCGGCACTTGTGTTATCGCTCGATTCGCGATGTTTTTCGGTAGTTTTAATGGGTTTTTTTTAGAAGATATGTTTTTGTTATACTTTATTACTAAAATAATAGTACTAAACTACAGGTAAATATTGTTTCAAACCTTAGTTCGGTCTTTTGGATGCGTAAAATAACCATTCTTAGCCTTAAAAATGAAGTCAGTATGACAATAATATTATAAATGGATTTTACGCAAATTTTTTAATTTCATAACCGGTTGATCGTAATACGGGAAATCCTTACGGGACTGAGGCGGAAGTTTATTGAAAACCTTCTGGGGCTTTAAGAGATAACAAAATGGTAGTTTGATATAATTTGATAACTCTTCAGGAAAAATTCATTTCAACATGAGCAAAGTGTTTAAAATTATCTTTAGCTTATACCAGAGTATTGTTAACTCTTAATGTGTTTGAGCGTTGAAATGCGCTCATGACCGCTATTACCAAAGCATTGTAAGGCGTCCCTAGATAGCACTCTCGTTGGAAATGAGATCACGGAACTAAAAATTCTTCAATGCTTGAAAAATGATGTATTTGACTTCCCGCAATGGTGGCCATTGCACAGGCTAGTGTTATCGCTCGATTCGCGAAGTTTTTTGTTGAACATGCGATTTTCCTATATTTTATTATAAAAATAATAGTACTAAACTACAGGTAAATATATTATTCCAAGACAGTTTTTCAAATGTGTAATATAACCATTCTTTGTATGACATTAATAATATAATTAAAATTTACGCAATTTTTAAAATTTCATTATTTTCATATCAAGTTGATCGCAATTTGGGAAATTTTTACGGGACAAAGGTGGAAGTTTTCCAAAAACCTTATGGCACATTAAGAGTTAACTAGCTAGCCCCTTCAAAAAAATATACATAAATAAATCAAAACTAATATGGATGGTTGACAAAAAATAAGAAGAAAAAAGAAAAACAAAAAAGTATTTAGATTATTGTAAATTGAATTATCAATAAGGTGCAAAATAGTTTACATTTTATAATTGCTGGGTTAGGTTTTTAAGACTTTTAAAAGTAAAATTATTACTTACTTGAGACTTCCCATAGTCTTCAAATGATGATGTAGAAAAAATTGATGCCAATGATTCCATCTCTGAAGGAGGTTCTCGCCATTCAAATGTGGGAGAAGAGAACTCCTGATTGGTCTCAAAGATATTCAACTCTGAAATCCCTTCTGACTGAGGTGAGGAACTCCTTGACTGGTGCTGAGGATCTGACACTGATGTGTCACCTGGGTTGGATAAGGAAACAACTGTGCCCAAAGCCCTGAACTCATTACACAATGAAATCAAGTTTTCACAACTGTCAATGCCTTTACTTGATAATTCTGAATTACATGCATTGCTAGAAGGAAATGAGGACAATGAGACGTAACTTGATCTGAAAAGATCTGGATAGATATCTTCTTTTTGATAGTTGTTCAACATCCTGGTTGGTTCCTGTTCATAAAAACAATAAAAATGAATTAAGAAGGGTGGTCACGAATATAAATGCAAATGACATGCCTAGCAATATTAACAACTAAAATCTACCGTGAGGTAAAATTTCACAAAACAATTTCATGAAAATGATAAGTTACAAGACAAGTTTCTTTTGAGTAGCCTATATTTTGTTAGAATCATCTGCATCACAATAATTCAAATTTCTACCATGATGTCAGATAATTGTTTTGGTGTAAAATAAGTTTCTCACCAAAACCTAGTGCCATATTAAAATTAAAAAACAAACAAACAAAAACTAAACATTAGAAGAAAGCAAAAACATTCAAATATCTCATACACAATTATGATACCACAAAACAAATTTATGTATTTCATGATTTTTCTCAACTACTAGTTATACATGATTCAACAATAACTTCGGGGTCACCTTACTTGCGTTCACACAGCGAATCGAGAGTGGGTCATTGAGCAAAAGATCATTTATAAGGACCTAAAAGGTATTTAAATTAAAAATTCCTCACAAAAATATAAAAAATTGGGGCTATAAATATTGTCTTTTCACTGGCACATGCTGGAGTTAATGTATTTTTTTAAAAATGTTTCTTTCTGCCCAAATTATAGTGTTTAAAAAATGTAGGAGCACAAATATTGCAAAGATTACATCACATGGATATGTTGCCACCATTCATATTTTTAAAGAGTGTCAAGAGTTTTAATCAAGTTTGCATTGAACTAATTCTGCTTAAAATTTTTTTAAATTAATCATGTCACAAAATCAGGTGTCAAGTACTTTGTTAACAAATTTATTGAAAATGTTCTCCTCCTGAAACTATTTGATTAACATCTATAATCTATGGGTTCACTCAAAAACTGAATGACAACAAAGCAAATGTGAGAGCCTATTAAAAAACAAACATATTCCTAAATAACATTTAAAACGCATTATTATTTAATATTTACATTGGCATTCTAGTGTTCAAAGTGTAAAGAGTATCAGTAATGCAACTTCAACAAAAGTATTTATTCAGTTCACATTATATCCATATGTAGGTATAAAAGAAGAAATCTTTGCTTATCTTATCTATTACAGGAGATTATGCTAAGCCATGGTTTATGTCTAGTCTGGCATTTTTATTAGTTTTAAATGTTGATAGAGAGTTGGTTTTCCTGGTTTCCTCAGGCACCCATTCTCCATCCAAATTCCACACAGAAAGAAAAGGAATTAGTGTTTATGCATATTAAATTACAAAAGTGTTTTTTAATCCCATGTCTATCTGAGGGTTTTATAAGATTATCTTTGTGTTGTATTTCATGGTTAGAATTAATTGCCTTATGTATTATTACTACTTTGCTCTATCTGTATAGTATGTATCTGTCTTGAGATAATGCCTGATTATCAAGTCACATGACTTTCCTAACATCTTCTAATCTGAAGGTGCCAACAAATGTTCCTTTCAATCTGAAAGCAGAGGTTCTTATTTACAGTGCAGCAAATTTCCTTTTTTTAAAATTTGTATTCATTATCATTATATTGGGTAAATTATTTTTTAAAAACTTAATTATATGTCTAATAGTTGCAGTTGATTTTTTTTAAGCTTATTTGATTTCTGGAAAAGGTGAGGATAACATTTTTTTAAAATTGATTTGCTCAACGAGTTAGTGAAGACAGCACTACAAGATTCATTGTGAGAGCAAACAGACAAGCTAGGTATTAGATTTAAATATTGTGAATGGTTTGTGAAACATGCCTGAAAGCAAATAAATGCTGAAGGAGATTTAACAACAGGGGAAAAGAAAAGTGGGAGACTTGGAAGATGAATTATAGTAAAGACAAAATGCACTCAGTTGCAATGCAGAAATTTTGGTTCTATACAGTTGGAGAAAGACAGAAATATTTTGAAAAATATTACCTCCAGATAGCTGGTTAAGGCATTGCGACCAATATTATTATTTTCTTCATAAGATGCTATTCTTCGGGTAGGTGTTTGAAGAATTTCATTCTGTCCATTTGAGTCCTGTGAGTTGTGGAGAATGTATTAAAGTAAAAAAAAAAATGTATTTATAATTAAGTTCACATAATTGAGAGAAGAAAACAGAAAGCATTGGTGTGCCCAGCTCTTTTGAACTATTTAATTTAATATTAAACAACAAAACTGTCATAAGACAATTTACAACTTAACTCTTTTTCTCTGGATCAATGCTACCGTATATGATATTAAAAAGACGTTTTTGACGTATTGACAATGGGAGCATCAAATTATTTAAAGTGGATTATTTTTCGTTTGTTTTTCTCAGCTAATTTAACTAAAACTGGTTCTAATGAAGTCTAGAATGATTTCCCTTCCAAAAAAAATTTGGAAATTCTTTGTGTGAATGTTTTTTTCACAGTAAAAGAAGAGTTTGAAAAAAAAAAAGAAAAAGTGTTTTTTTTTAAAATAATTTTTTAATTTTCACTAAAACAAAATCATATTATTTTATGACAACAAAGTCAAGACTCTTATTTTGCCTAAAACATCATTCTTTTCTCATTAATTCAATACCAAATATATCATTATCTGTTAAATAATAACAAAGTTATTAACATTTTAAGATGGCATGGTACCCCGCAACAAAATACCAGAATAGATAATTCTGCCAGAATGAGGAAAATAATTCCAGAGAAAAAGAGTTAACTTTTAGTTATTGTGTTAAGTTATTTTATATAAATCATAGAGAAATTTTTATTAAGCATAGATAATGGAAATGGTGTAAATTTATACAGATTCTTCATTTTAATTCTGTAATAGGATGAATTCTTTCATGCAGGTAATGAAACACATTTCAAAGGAATTATTTGGCCAAGTTGGATTCCTTTAAAGTTCTGGTCTGTTTTATTATTATTGAAAGAGTAGTTGTGTGTCCAATAAATTATTACTTCTTACCACTTGATTTTCTACTAACTCAGAAGTGCTGATTCCCCCATAAGACCCAGGTTCACCAAGGTTCTGGATATATGAAATTGTAGGAAATAAATAACTTTAAACATAACTTACTGAACAGATGTGTACAATATTGGATACCATTATTCCATTATCTTATCTTATCTGCAGATGCTCATTCTATATAGAAGATTAATTCATCCTACTATTAGTACTTATTTATTATTAAATATATGTTAAAAATAAAAGTGTCTCTGTTTTTCTTTTTCCAAATTACCCACCAGATCTACCAAGCCCCAATTAAGTTCTCATGGATACATTAGGACCCCCTACAACCATCGGTTGTGGGACATAAAAAATGTTTTTTTTTTTTTTTTGAAATAAAAAAATCACAGCACTTTAGCTATACACCTACAAAAGTTTTAAACATTATTATGAAAAGCAACCCAATCTGAGAAACAAAAGTTATCAATATTTTATTTCTGTATTCAATAATTGATAGAAATAAGGGAGTCATTACCTCACTGTCTTGAAATATTAACTCCAATGGCACAGAATTTAAAGAATGTATCCCTAATGAGGAAAGCAAGTGTGATGACCTCACAGAGTCTGACCAGGAAGTGGGATCCTCTCCCACAAAGTTGAAAGGATTTTCAGCAATAGAGATAGATACAAGACTACCGTATCCAGATGTCCTATCAATTGGTGCCGAAGTCATAACAGTTGGGGGTGCCAGAATGTCAAGAAATCTTAAGGTTGTAAAATTTGGTAGAATCTTTCTCTGCAAAACCTTGTCTTTGTGTAAGAATCTTTCCTGCATTATCTCCCTAAATCTTACTTGATGGTTACCATTACTTAATCTTCTACGGCCAACATATCCAGAGTCCTAAAAGAGAAATAAGTATTTAAAAATTTTTAATTATTTAATTTCACACTTACTATTCACCATGTCTATAATGATTATTTTCAATTTAATTTTTTTCTTCTTTTTTTTCTAACTTGATGTATTGACTTATAGTGACCTCCATTCTACATTAGTACGTAATGCATGGCTCATCTTTCTCCTAGTAGTTCAAAGCATGGATACAAAAACCTCATATATCTCAATAGCTTCAGGGCAACTTCCTGTGGAGAGAATGTTGTATTTGTAGACTTCCTTGTTAGTGCTAGTTGAATGTGACCAGAAATATGTCTTTTTTGACATATAGTCCAGAGGCTCAGTGGTCTATAAATACTGACAACTAGCCATTATTAGTCACACTATTAGGTTGAAATAACGCTGGTTGTTAACCAAAGCCGAATAAAAACTATTGATATCAAATGGTTGAAAACTATTTACATCAAATGGTTGACATATGAAATGTTAGTGGGGCCTGAGCTGGTAGAGATTTTTTCAACCCCTTAATAGAGAGAAAAGATACAAAAGCAAGTCCCATTTCCCACAACCTCCCCTTACACATTTTTTTTTTAAGACAGTGGTGAAATTTAGTAAAAATATACAATCATATTATGCATTTATTTATTGTTATCAAAGTATAATTTTTTTTTAATGATTTTGAGAAATGTTTATGAAAATCACTAAATAGTACTAGTGAAACTTATAAATGTTGGAAAAAAAGCAACTTGTAATTTTCAAATTAATTTAACATTCTATATTTCTAATACCCACACCCGTTCACATATTAAGAGCCTTGTTAAGTTGAAACTTTATCTATAGAAAATTGAAAGAGAAGTGTCTGCAGTCCTGAAAGCCTGAAATGAAGGCACCATCATACTGCAGATTTCATCAACAAAAACAAATAATAAAGACATACATTTTAGTCCGCGTCTGAAGCACGAGTGGCCGTAGTGGGCTTAATAATTTAATAAATACATGGGGGAAACTTAAATAAACGTAAGGCTTAAGGGCAGTTAGGTTTTAAAAATGACTTCACTTAGTTAAAGTAAAAAGGAATGGAAGAAATTACTTTTTGTCTTTGCTGTCTTGGTGTATTGATTTTAAATTTTGGCCGATTTCCATGATATAAATGTATTTTGGAGCTTTTCCACATTGTGCCAATAGATATCTGTGGATTAGATAAAATATAGGCCTATAATGAAATTTTTAAAAAATTTCCATACTGTTGAACATAACATTTTTAATATTGTTTAAAATCCATGTAATAAGAATATTGTTATGATGAAACTCACCTTTTCAAACTTTGGTTTCATTATGAATGAAAACAGCAGTTAACAGAATTTTTAATGTGAATGGCTGTTTATTGAGGCTGGAGATTCATTTAATTGATAGAAAAATGTCTTGACACAAACTGTAAAAATGAATCACAAAAATTCAACAGTTAGCCAACTGATTGCAATGTGTGTGCTCTCATTATTATTTTATAAAATTTTATTAACAAAAACAACATGACATACACTAACAAGGTGTAGATATAAGAAACAAAAACTTTTTTATCACATCTTGTATATTATGAATCTTAAAAATTAAAGTTTCAAACATTAAACTTTAAGAACATCAAATTTATTTAACCAAACATCAAGGAACAAAGTGTGTTTAGAATTATAATGTAGTCAGCAAATGAAAGTGATTTTCTTAATCTGCTCCAATCTAAACAAAACAACATTTTGAAAAATAGTCATGATCTGGACATACCCACAAAAAGACAAAAATGTGAAATAAAATGCGAAAAATAAAGTAAAAGTTATTAATATTTTTTTTAACTTCTTATCAATAAACATAATTTGGAATGAATGTCTCGTCTCTCACGTCAGTGACGCTTTTAATTTTTGAAAGCAGCGCATCAAAAATAATTATTTTCGAACGTCTGCATAAAATTGTTAATTTGGAAAAAAATGAATAAAACAAAAAATTAAGAAAATAAATGAAATTTTTATATTACATTTTTTTCTTCTGATGTACATTTGTTAAAAATAAATAGATTGCAGTTGAAATTATTTATTTTAAAAACTTCCTTCATTTTTGACAGGTGATACCTTAGTACATAATATATATATTTAAAATGTAATATAACACTTGACATGTGGTCATATTGTATTAAATCATAACTTTAATTGGAGGTTATAGTTTTAAAAAGTTTGATATCTCTTTAATGTTTCTTAGAATTATTCTTATTTCATCTATGTTAGTATAGTTTTTTTTTCAATGTCATGAAATTCAAAGTGTCTGCTGCTACGACTAGTCATAAAAATTATGATATAATATGTGCTTACAGTTACGAATAAAGCTGTATTTTAATTATGCTAATACTGATTCTAAACATTAGTTCTCATAATCAAATTTCATGTTTACAAGGCAAGCTGATTAATGAATTTTAAAAGCTAAAAGACTTGATTGGTATCCATTTAATAAACAACAGTTACAATTTTAAAAAGTCCTAATCTCACATGAGCTTTGCTAGGTGAAGTGATAGTCGGAGGGATGATATATGGCATCCGACCGTCCTCATGGAACAAAGGTGTTTACTCCTGCTCCTCTTCCAACCCTTCCCCTTTCTTCTGGCCATTCTCTCTCCACTCCTAGCTGTGAGGGATGCTTCAGCAATTTGGATGCCCTTAAACACTTTTGCCTGCAAGAATGTGCACTCCTCGGCGATGTTCTCCCACGTCTTATGGTCTATCTGCGCCAGTCTATCTTTCTTGCAGACGTCCTTGAAGCGCAGGCAGGGGCAACCGCTATTCCTCATACCAGTTGTCAGCTCATCATAAAGCAGGGCTCTTAAAATACGCTCCAAGCTCATCCTGCGGACATGAACCAACCACAGCAGGCTCCTCTCACTCAAGTTTGAGTGCATACTCAGCATAAGGCTCCTTCTGAGCACTTCGACATTGATGATTTTATTCTGCCACTTGACGTGTAGGATCCTACACAAATCTTCATAAGTGGAAAGGAAAAGACGTAAACAGGGTAAGGGTTAGCCTGACAGGACATAACAAAACAGCTAATGTTTCGGCAAAGAGCTTTTTTGTTTGTAAGTGGAAGCTGTTTCTTTTTATTTGCTTGGCGTAGGTCGTCCAGCACTTGCTGCCATAGTGGAGTGTGCTGAGCACGCAGGCCTGGTACACAGTGATTTTCGTCCTGTCAGTGAGCTGAGCATTGTTCCACACTCTTTGATGCTTCCTAGCCATTAAAGATGCCACTTTGCCGATTATTTTTTATTTCCTTTTCCAGGGAAAATGTGCTTGTGATGTTTCTGCCAGGTGGGTGAAATCCTGGGCAAATCCAAGATGTTTCCATCAATGGGAGGCAGCCTGTGCCTTGTCTCATAATGTTGGTCTTTTTGAGGCTAAACTTTGCATGCCTCTGAGAACTTATTGACCAGCTGTTGGAGTCCTAACTCTGTATGTCAGTAAGAGCTGCGGACAATAGTTTGATGGTAAAACCGATAAGTGGTTCTAATCCCGATCCCGGCAAATTTTTAGGAACCATTTTGTTTATTTATCACCCCAATTACCGGGTTGTCACAGTAGGATGCCAAATGAAGTTTTCTCACTTACAAACAAACAATATAAGAATCCAACATCTAGTGACAAAATAAAAATTAAATTTTCTTTAAAATATTTGTTGATCTTCTAAAAACATTAAAATACCGTGTATACTCCTTCTGACGCCAACCTTTTTGTACAAAATCTAGACGGGAAAAGTGGGGAGGGAATCTTAGGTAATTTCTGCATGTGTATTGAATATTGATGTTGTTATTTTAGATCATCAAGGTTCTTTTCTACACTCTACAAGATTAGATAATCATTTTATTTATTTTTGTGAATATTTTAATAAAGTGTTTTACAAATTTTGTTTTTAACAATGAATTTTAACAATGTGCAGGGTTTTGCCACTGTTTATCAAAAATATTTTTTTAGTGGTAACTCTCTCCTAATAAAGAGCACAGAGAAAATTACAGGCAGTACAAAGGAAACAATAGCCGAAGAAATTAACACACAACCAAACTCTAATATAGAATCTGTTTTTTGCAAAATAGTTACACCAAACTCATCACCCTTTATTGTAGGCAGTCTATATAGGCCACCAAATACAAACATAGAATACATGAGGAATCTCTGCAGTCAACTAATTTATATTAAAGACAATCATAAAAATGCTGTAATTTGGACTATGGGGGACTTAAATCTTCCAGATATAAATTGGAAAAATTATACAATTGATAGCCACCAAAATAATAAAGAAATTAATGAACATTTCTTAGACACAATAAACAACATAAACCTAGAACAGATAGTATAAAAAGCAACTAGGAAAAACAGAATACTAGATTACTTCCTAACAAACAGACCAGGACTAGTACTAGACTGCACAATAATTCCTGGGCTGTCTGACCATGATATTGTTAGGGTAACCAACACAATAAAAACTAAAATAAATAAGATGCCTAGAAGAACAATATATCTTTGGAATAAATGGAACTTAATAAAATTACACCAATCAGCTTCTAATTTCCAACAAAATTTCCTAAGTAAATTAAGCATAGTTAGCCCTGTAGAAGAAATATGGAAGGAAATAAAAACAAATCTAAAAACCATAATGGATCAGAATTTTCCAACAAATATAACTTCAAATAGAATTAATAAATGCTGGTTCAATTTTTAATTAAAAAAGTATTGCAAACTAAAGAAGAATTTATTTAAGAAATTTAAGGCTACCAATTTAGAAAGGATACACAAAAAATACTTAAAAATTAAACACCTGACACAAAAACTTAGCCGTAACCTCCAAAATAATTATATAAACAATGTGATAACTAAAGATAACAATAAAAACTTATGGTCCTTTATCAAATCTAAAAAAATCGAGCCTTCAGGTATAGCCACACTAAAAGGCTCAAATAATAAGACCTATAATGATAATGAAACTAAAGCTAATATCCTTAACAAATATTTTGCATCATCATTTTCTGCCTCAGGCGACAAGGAAATTTCAATAAATTTAAATAAATTGGAAGAAATAGGTAACATAACTGTAGATGAGATAGGTATACATTCACTCCTAAAAAACTTAAAAATAAACAAAGCTACTGGCCCAGATAAATTACCTGCCAGGTTATTAAAAGAATTAAGCAATGAACTGTCCCCAATCCTTGTAGTTCTTTTTCAAGCCTCTCTAAACCAGGGTAAAGTGCCCCAGGATTGGAAATTAGCCAATGTAATGCCACTCTTTAAGAAAGGTGATAAGCCCGACCCTGGTAATTACAGACCTGTATCACTTACTAGTATCACAAGTAAATTACTGGAACACATAATACATGTATATAGCAGAATAGTTAATCACCTTGACAAATATAATGCCCTATGCCCACACCAACATGGCTTTAGAAAGAACAGATCATGTGAAACACAATTGATAGGCCTAATAGATGATCTATCAAAAGGCTTAGATAATAATGATCAAATAGATACAATATTACTAGACTTCTCAAAAGCATTCGACAAAGTTCACCACCTTAGTTTACTCAAAAAACTTAAATACTTTGGAATCTCAGGTCCCTTACATCACTGGATCCAAGATTTCCTATTGGGTAGGGAGCAAACTGTAATAATTAATGGTTCTAAATCTACACCAATAAAGGTTAACTCAGGAGTTCCACAAGGAACTGTCCTAGGTCCCTTACTATTTTTAATTTATATAAATGACTTACCCAACAATATCTCAACAGGAACTAAAGTTAGGTTATTTGCTGATGATTGTATAATCTATAGAACAATCAAGTCAGAACAAGATAGCAAAATTTTACAAAAAGACTTAGATGAATTAATAAAATGGGAAACTAACTGGAGTATGTCCTTCCACCCAGAAAAATGTCAACTGCTAAGAGTAACAAAGAAAAAGAAACAAATAAATTCAAAATATTTCATTCATGGAAAAGAACTAACCCAAACTAAAGATGCGAAATACTTAGGAGTCATAATAAATGAGAAACTATCTTGGAATCCCCATGTCAATGAAGTTATTAAAAAATCAAACAAAACCTTAGGCTTTATAAAAAGAAACTTTTACAAATGTAACAAAGATATAAAACTAAAATGCTACCTCACCCTGGTGAGACCTATACTAGAATATGCATCTTCTGTATGGGACCCATCCACCAAAGAAAATATTGATAAGTTAGAACAAATCCAAAAAAGAGCTGCCAGATTCATTACTGGAGAATATTCAAAACTGACAAGAGTAACACCGTTAGTTAAATCATTAAACCTTGAAACACTAGAGGATAGAAGAACCAAGAGTAAATTAGTAATTATACATAAGGCAATTAATTCTAATTTAGAAATACAACACAAAGATAACCTAATACAACCCTCAAATAGACATAAAGTTAAAAACACCTTTCTTATTCCATATGCAAGAACAAACACATACAAGTTTTCTTTCTTTCCGTCCGGTATTCGGGCGTGGAATGGGTTGCCTGAAGAAACCAGGAAAGCGACCACTTTATCATCTTTTAAAACTCTAGTAAGAATACAGGACTAAACACAAACCATAGAAATACGTAGGACGCAATAATCTTCTGTATAGAAGGAGCGTCTGTAACATATAAGATAAGATAAGACAATCATAATGACCAAATTAGCTTGTATTTTTAAAAAAAGGTACCATTTTGTTTAAGCTGTCATATTATTTTATTTGTGTGTGTGTGGGGGGTGGGGATGTTTTGGCTATACACTTTTAATACTTTACCCTTTAAAAAAAAAAGGGGGGGGGGGGTTGGCTTAAGAACAAACGGTCTATAGAACGAGTATAAACGGTAGATAAATATTTTTTTAAATATGTTAATATGTAGGTACTTCAACAATCCTTCCCGCATAGTTTTGCATGTATAAAAAATTGATGCAAAAACTATCATGGCGACTAATGCTGAACTCATATGTCTATAGCAGGGTTTCTGTGTTTTACGTCACATTTCTTCTTATAAAAGCGGACTTTGTGAAAGGTGACGTGTGCAACAGAATTTCGTTACCACTGTATTATCCACTGTGCCGTTGTTTTTTTTACTTATCGAAATATTCCTTTAAAGGGTGTTTTAGAATAATATAATTTTAAAAATAACCTTAAGGGTTAAAGGCTAGAGATTAAAGAAGTATTTAGTTTTTTTTCTATCAAAATAAATGTATTTTATAAATAATGTTATGAGCTGAAAAAAGTTACAAAATTCTGAAATTTATAAATGTTTAAAGAGTAATCACCCCTAAAAAAAGAGGGAATGTCAGAAATGGCTTATCGTTCTATTCTATCCAGTGCCATTGCGATGCCTATATTTAATTAAAAATTTAAAGGAAAAGATTTAGTTTAAACTATAAAATGTTTTAGTTTAATTATAATAATAATAAACCAAGTGATTACACATAAAAATAATAATTAAGGGGAGGTGCTGGTCAAAATTCTAAAATTTGTATATAATGTTCTGAGTGATTTTAAATAAAATATTCTTATAGGGTGTAACAATAGATATAAATTACGCTAATTTTGTTTTTCAAAAAACTTTTTGTAAACCATGGAAACTGAAATAAACATCCGCCATTGTTTTTTAGGGTAAATTTCAAAACGCTAAGGCTTTTTTAAATTAATAGTTATTGCTTTCAAATTTAAAATATAGATAATTTATCATGTTATAAAACTTTGAATAACGGGACTTTTCTATAGATGCTCTAGTTTAGAAAATAAAAATTCACAAAAATGGTCTCCATTTTTTAGGTCAAAACTATGGGTTATGGGATAAATTTTTATCTGTATTTTCCTTTGTAAGGCAGTTATCAGAAAGTGAGGTTATTCAAATCTTTATTTGTGTCTAAAGATCACATAGAAAAAATATGGAGTAATTTGCTCAATTAATTAAAAAGTTATAAGGGTTTTAGTGATCAAAAACATCGAAGGCGGGAAAACTGAAAAAACGACAAAATTTATAGAAAATATTAAATTAAAATTTTATTTTGTATAATTACTGTAAATAAAATGATTGAGTAGCTTAAGCTCGATCTTACACATTACTTTCTAGCTCCTCTAATCTTTTCCTTAGTGTCCTTTCAAAATATTTTACTTTTACTCTCTACCTGTAATTTTCGCTGCTTCGTGCAGTTATTTCATGTTTAGCTCAAAATTACTTTATGGTCTCAATCACAAAGCTGAATTTTCATTGCACACATAAATGTAGATCTTAAGTTATTTTTAACACTTGGAATACTAAGATTTATACACTTTGACTTTAAAAAAAATTGAATTGAATTCACAATAAATAGCTTTCAAATTGAAAGTGCTTGGGCCTGTGTTGGAGAGAAATAAACTTCTTTTTTGTCAGGGTTATCTTTTATGTACTATCTACAGATGTATCCTAGCAAGAGCATGGGTTAAAGTTAAATAGCAATCTAGGTCTGGTTTTATTTATTGATTATTAATTCTGTCCAATGCATATCTTGTCTTAGTCTTATTATCTCTAGTAAATAGTAATACTATTACTATTATTTCTATTACTAGTTCTAGTGACAAAAATACGCTAGCTCATAGAATATTTAAAAAATTATTTGGGTAAAATTAAGCACAGTAGACAGTAGCTATTCATTTTGCTTTTATTACATGAACGTTATATGTTCTTATTATTACTATTGGAATGGACGCTAAGAGTACTAAGACGCTTTAGACTTATATTACTATAACTATAAGTTGTAGTTAGTTTGAGTTTGAGACCGAGTCCGAGTGATGAGAATACAAGACCCACCTTCATATTTACGTATTTCACGCTAAAGTGATCGATTAGAAAGTAGTTTTCATGTTAATATAATAGCATTGTGCTATAGCACAAAACTCTGAATTTTATTACATGAAAATAGTTTATCTGAACATTTTTTCTACAAAATAAATAACGATCTTCGTTGCTATTGTTTGTGGAATATGATATTGTTTACATAGAAACGGAAGTAGTATAAAGTAATTTCCACAGCAATAACAAATCAAAATCCTTGGTTTATTGAAACGTCAAGGGTTATGCATACAAAATGCGGAAACCCCATAACTAGGTCAAGAAAGTGTCATTTTTTGAAAGCGAATCAAAAAATGCAAGATTGGGTAAATTTTGATTGGTCGGGAATTTATATTCATCTAAATCTAGAGAAATCCAGCTTTCCACTGATACCACCTTCGATAGGGTTGAATGATTTCAAGTACTTGAATGGAGACCGTAAAAATACTGTATTTAGTATCAAAATACGACTTTACACCCCCTTATAGGGTTAATAAAATAATATTTTAAAATATGTTCTAATATAATATCACAACATTTTTAATATGATTTATATTAAAAAATGGCTTTAGAAACCAAATAAATCGAAAACTAGAAATCCTTAAAAATGTAATTTTTTGCCAAATTTTGACCCTTAAAAGTTGATAAAAATAAAAAGTATTCAATTACAATTAGGGCTGCGAAAATGAACTAATAATTTTTCAATAAATTGTTAAAATTGTTTAAATATTAAATTTTTGTTAACAATTAATCAACTCATCACTTACAAATTATTGGAAGTAAAAAAAAAAAAAAAAAATTTTTTAAATAGCTGTCAATAAATAATAAAAATCCTTACGATTACATAAACATTTTGGTGTTTAACCATTGACTGACCGGAATGTTCAAAATGTTGATTAAATTTTTTGAAAATTGAAGGTTTTAGGCTTAAGGGTTTGGGTTAGGTATGCTATAGAATTTTAATTTTAAAGCTTTTTAAAGGACGTGCTATAACAACTATGATGGCCACCGGTAATAACCGTGACGTCATGGTCGACATACTTTGTTTTTACAATATTATAATATTATGAATGTAAACCTATTAATTGAACAACATTTGTTTAGTTTGAATTTTGTTGAGGAACCAATAAGTATAAGACTTAAAATTAGCACTGTACTTAGGTACTTCGATAATCGTTCGCTCATCCTTCTGCACATGTCGAAAAAAAAAACGCAAATCCCGTCAAAGGTTTTCTTTGCGTGGGTGTGCGATGACGATGGCTTTTTGTGTTTTATGTCACAATTTTTTGAATATTTGTGTAATTCTTCATCAATAACGTTGCAGGTACATTTGGTGACCACGCTGGTGCCATCTTTTCGCAACTTGAGTGTTACAGCGTTTAAGGATATATTCTTATTGATCAGTATGTAGTTAAATTGAATAATAAGTTTTTATTATTTTTAATATAAATATTATAGCGGTTAACTCTAAGAAGTACTTGATTCATTTTGTACCCCAAATCAATTTATTTTATTGAAAACAAAAGCCGGCTTGAAAAATTTTGATTTATCCTAGTGTGACGGGCTTAATCTAAAATAAAGAAAATGATGATCATCATCGGTCACCTCCCCTAAGAAAGAAAAAAAAATGGGGTTGGCAAGTAATACTAGTATGATTTATTTTATAATTTAATATTTAAGTTTAGGGCACATCTATGACTAATAACTAATAAAATATAGGAAGATGCCAGTAATTCAGTATTATCATTAATGTCATTATCAGTGATAGTATTATTAATTATTAGTACTGTACACTGTACTACTGTACTGTAATTTGTAATATAAATATAATATTAATACTATTAGTAGTAATAGTACTAATAGTAAGACTAGTAATAGCTAAAGCTAAAATTTATTCAAATACAACTGCATCTGTATATATAATTATTATAAATAATATCAAATAATAATTAATAATGCAGCTTAATACATTCATAATGAACTTAATTTAAGCACTTCGGTGAAAATTCCACCAAAAAAAAAATTTTACATATAAAAATGTCATAGATGTGTAGACCACAGTAAATGATTAACAAAAATATAAAGATGAACGTTCTAGCTCAAGTGGTTCAAAAGTTATGATTTTTTTTGTAAGACCTCACAATCACTTTTTTTAACATGGAGTTTTCCTCCACATTGTGTGCCCCTTTTTTAAAAACGCGTTAACTTTTATAAAATTATAATATTTGCAGGGAATATAACTTGATATGAGTTTTATAATATACAACCTCAAAAAATAAATTTATTTAAAGATAATATGTTGAAAAAAAAATATTTTATAAGACTATATTTCTCTTATAAAAAATGTAAAAACATGGTGACTCAACATTTTTAATTAAAAAAATTTATTATACACTTTATAAAATAAAATAAGTTATAATAAATAATAAATAAAAATAAATAACCCCTTTTCAGTCCATGACGGACTCTAGGGCGAGTGAAGTAGCGTTCACAAGTTATTAAGCCACCACTAACGAGCAGGGGATTGTGTGGCTAGCACAATACTTATATACTTTATTTCTCATCTTAATATAAAAAATTTACAATGTCTTTTATTTTTTAAATTAAAATTATGATTATAATAGCTTCATTTTGTTCAGTGTTGTGTTACAAATTATTAAACATACAGGTAAGTAAAACTTAAAAACTTAATAACAGGATGTTTTTTTTTTAAAGTAATATTATTATTAGTTAAATCTGGTGTATCTATGCAATAAAGTTAATGAGCCAGAAAATGTGTTATTTTCTTTGTGAATTCTAAGGAGTATTGTACAATATGTAATTACTGGATATTTCATTATTAAAGGTAAGTGCCTTTTTCATTTTAAAAATAATAGCCCATTGGAAAAATGATCAACATCATATAACATATAAATAATTACAACAAATAATTTTTAATAATAGAAAGCCAAAAGATCTATAAAACTAAAAATGCAATCCGGCATCCTTCCGTCTCGCGAGACGATGGTGNGCACCAAGAAATACAAAAAAGAAAAAGAAGACCCCAGCTCTTCGAATCGCTAGCTGGAACGTGAGGACTATGTGTCCCGGCATCACTGATGATCTGCAGTCCATAAACGACACACGGAAGACAGGAATAATCGATAGAGAACTTAAAAGGCTAAAGATTGACATAGCATGCCTTCAGGAGACCAGGCTCCCAGACAACGGTTCACTCAAAGAGGCCAATTACACCTTCTTCTGGCAAGGCAGACCGAAAGACGAACCTAGACAGCATGGTGTGGGTTTCGCTGTTAAAAACACTCTTCTACCATCCATTGAACCACCGTCATCAGGCACGGAGAGGATCCTCACTCTAAGACTCAGAACAACTGCGGGCCCAGCAAACATTCTTAGTGTGTATGCCCCAACACTCTATTCAACTCCGGAAGAGAAGGACCAGTTCTATGGAGCGTTAGACCAGGCAATAGCCGGCATCCACAAAGACGAGGCAATCTATCTCCTAGGAGATTTCAATGCTAGAGTGGGGAGCGACCACGAAGCCTGGCCCACCTGCCTTGGACTATTTGGAAGAGGAAAGTTAAATGAAAATGGACAAAGGCTTCTGGAATTGTGCTGCTCACGAGGCTTGTGTGTGACCAACACTTTCTTCAAGTGCAAGGATATACATCAAGTATCTTGGAGACACCCTCGATCCCACCAATGGCACCAGCTGGACCTCATTATCACCAGGCGTGCACAACTAGCTAGCGTCCTACTCACTCGCAGCTATCACAGTGCCGACTGTGACACGGATCATTCCCTTGTCGCCAGCAAAGTACGAATAATGAGGAAAAACTCGTACCACACAAAGAAAAAGGGAAGTCCACGCATCAATACCTCCTGCATGAAAGACCCTGCGATAGCGCAGCTGTTCAAAGACAAGGTGAAGGAAAGTCTCTCAAAGATGTCCCCATGCGTCACCATTGACTCCAAATGGACGCAACTGAGAGACACAATCTATACATCCGCAATACAAGCCTTTGGCAAAAAATCTCACAAAAACACGGACTGGTTTGATGAACATTGGGACGAGATGAAACCCGTCACTGAAGCAAAAAGGAAAGCTCTTATGGCTTACAAGGAAAAGCCTACACCTGACAATTTGCATGCTTTAAAAACAGCTAAGTCACTTGCCCAAAAGGTTGCACGTAAATGTGTCAATACCTACTGGCTTAAGCTCTGTTCCAGTATACAATCAGCTGCAGACATGGGCAATGCAAAAGTCATGTACGAAAACATCAAAAAGGCAACGGGCCCCTTGACGTCAAAAGCTGCTCCCCTAAAGTCCAAAAATGGAGAAATTATTCAAGACCAGGCAGCACAGCTAAAACGGTGGGTTGAGCATTATCTGGAATTGTATTCAACAGTTACCACAGTCTCCAGCACCGCTCTAGATGACATCCCAGATATGCCACTCATGGAAGAACTTGATGTCGTGCCCACACAGGAAGAGCTGAGCAAAGCAATTGACAGTCTAGCTTGTGGAAAAGCGCCTGGGAATGATGGAATACCACCAGAGGTTCTAAAGAGTGGCAAGACAGCTTTACTCCAACCATTGCACGAGATTCTGTCCCTCTGCTGGGAACAGGGCTACATCCCCCAAGACCTAAAGGATGCAAATATAGTGACACTATATAAAAACAAAGGTGATAGGAGTGATTGCAATAATTATCGCGGCATTTCACTCCTTAGTATTGTAGGAAAGACCTTTGCCCGCGTTATACTAAAACGTTTACAAAGCCTAGCATCCCGCGTCTATCCAGAATCTCAGTGTGGTTTCCGGTCCGGTCGGTCTACCATAGACATGGTGTTCTCCATACGACAGCTCCAGGAAAAATGCAGAGAGCAGCAGATGCCACTATACATTGCATTTGTGGACCTTACAAAAGCCTTCGACTTAGTCAGTCGCAACGGGCTATTCCAAATACTGGCAAAAATTGGATGTCCCCCTCACCTACTTGCCATCATCAGACAGTTCCATGAAAATATGCTTGGCACAGTACAGTTCGATGGAGCTAAGTCAGAGGCCTTCCCTGTCAGCAGCGGAGTTAAACAAGGTTGTGTACTCGCACCAACACTCTTCGCAATATTCTTCTCTGTACTTCTTCGATACGCATTCAAGGATAGCAGTGAGGGAATCTGGTTACATACCAGAGCTGATGGAGGACTTTTCAACACTGCCCGCCTCCGAGCCAAGACCAAAACGACGGATGTCCTAATTCGAGAGCTACTATTTGCGGATGATGCGGCACTAACAGCACATACAGAATCTGGTTTGCAACAACTCGTGTCAAGCTTCTCCAATGCCTGCAAAGAATTTGGTCTGCAAATCAGCTTGAAAAAGACTAAAAATGCATAATCAGAAATAATCAATTTGAATCTTTCATTACCTTAAAATTTAAATAATTTACCAGGTTTTACTTTCTAGTTTTGTCAAATTTAATAATCACTTTAGACTCCATGATTTAGACAAATATTTCTAATTAAATCAGTATATTAATATTAAAATTAATATATACTGCAATACTTATAACTTATAAGGCCTAACAGAAGGCCTAAAGCTACTAAACTGATTAGTGAATAAGGCCCAATAAGTTAATATATTAATTTATAAGTATATTAAGTCTAAAAAATCTTAATAAATAATATCCTACTTAAATGTGATAAAACATAATATTAGTTCATAGTGGTATTATAATTATAGTTAAAATATACTTAAGTAAACAAATTAATTGATTATGCTATTACATTTATTCATTTATAAAGTTTTAAACTAATATAATGAATTCCAATCAATAATCCACTATACTACCCTTAATGTGGCAATATATACACTTAAAATCACTGCCGTCGTTATCGGTAATAGGTAGTTTTCCAAAACATGTGTTAACAAGTTTGTAAACAATGGAGGTGGCCATTTTCTTTAAGTGCTTCCTCAATAAATATACGGCCTACATTTTTAAATTTGGATATGTTTTTCTTCACATAATGAATTTATTACCTAATAAGAATTACATGGACCGCATTTTTAAATAAAAAGTTATGGGCGGTGCTGCTCGTCTCGAAGTTCGAGTCATCCAGCATGAATACTAGTCATCTCGAAGTCCACTTCCGGTTTTTGCTATTCTTGGTAACATTTTTTTTATAAGGTTAAAAAATTCATTGGTGTTTGTGGCTGTGTGGTCATATTGATAGATAGTACGCTACATCGCAGGTCCGCGGTTCGATTCCTTACTGATGCCAAATTTTTTTAATAAAAACAATACAACATGAACTGATAATGAATAATATATTTTTTTTTAAATGGTTTGTTTTGATGTTAGGTTTAAGGATAGACTTTAGGGTTACGTTAAGTGATAGTCATAGGGTTTGGGTTATGTTTAGTGATAGTTTTTAGGGTTTGGGTTAGGTTTAGTGATAGTTTTTAGGGTTTGGGTTAGGTTTAGTGATAGCTTTTAGGGTTTGGGTTAGGTTTAGTGATAGTTTTTAGGGTTTTGGGTTAGGTTTAGTGATAGATTTGAGAGATTGTTTGAATGCACATATGGAGGTTCAATGAAAGGCGTAGTGAATACTTGTAACTCTTCAATTTTATAAATATCATTTTATAAACTTCGAGACGAGCAGCACCGGCCAAAATTAAATTCACGTAGTCTAGTGAATCACTGTAACTGTGAAATAAAAATATAGTTTAAGATTTAAGTATAAAAACTACGGGATCTTTAATATAATTATGGCAGTGGCTATTGAGACGCTAACGTCTTAATAGCCCACAGGCTATCGAGACGCTAGCGTCTTAATAGCCCACAGGCTATTGAGACGCAAACAAAATAAGCCAATGAAAATTAAGTATTTAAGGTTGGCCTATTTAGGGGTCGTCCTTGACTGATAACTAGCGCCAAGTGGGGTAAGGGAGTGGGTCATGCCTTTGTGATGATGTGTGAAAGTGTGTTAGATATGATGTCACATGTAAATGCGCAACTTTAAATAAAATTTCTACAAAAATATTCTATTGCCTTACAGTAAATACATATTTAAATGTAACAGTGTGTTTTTCATGTGGAATTTATTGAAAAAATACAATAGAAGTAATAGAAAGTTCTAATTTTATTGTCTTCAACAATACATGAAAGGGCCGTCCATACATGACGTCATGCACCTGTGGGTGGGGGCGGAGAAGGGTAACGCATTAGTGAGGATGTAAGACAAGGGGGTGTGGCGACGTTTAAGAAATCAAAATGTGCTACTTGAAATAAAAGTTCCACTTGATTGCTCACAATTTATTTTGTTACATTTTCAATGGCTTCACGCGTGTTAACGATAGAAGACTTGAACTAAATACATATTACATATTTCTATGACAAAAATGTTAATTAAAACGTGGTAATTTTTTTTTTTTTAAATTTTNGGGGGGGAGGGGGATCAGAGCTTTGTGTTGTCATATTGTGGAGAGGGGGGTCTACGTTTTGTGACAATGGGGAAAGGGGGGTAAAAATCGCATGGCGTCATTCATGGACGGCGAAAAAACTTATAAAATATAAAGATATAAGCAGTGAAATCGCCATCCCGTTATGTTTATATAACTTAACGGCTGAAACACTGGGCGAAAGAGAAACATCTACTAATTTCAAGAAATGGAAATATAAATCAGACGGATATATTTTAGCAATGTGTGAACGTTTCCGTTTGGTCTGAATTTAAAAGTTCAGAATTTCGTTTGCATTTAAATATAATTTATAAAACATTATTGCATATCAGTCTTGACTCAGTCAGTCAGTTACAAATGCCGTTAGAGTCTGCGCGGTTTACGTTACTAGGCTTGGTATTATGCAAATTATATTTGTTGTGTGTAAGTACCCATTCAGTGGAGACACCCCTCCCCCTTCCTCCGTACGCATCCATACGCAAAATCGTTTTCCCGTTGTGGCTTTCACTGTTACTTTAGATACTTTAACTTCCTCCCTTTTCCTATATTCTGTGTCCTTCTTTGTTTTTGTTTTTCCTTTCTTTTCATTTTTTATCATATAATATGTTTTAAGATTTATGTAAGTAATTATTTATGTTATTGTACTGATGAAGGCATTAGCCGAAACGTCTACTTTTATTAGTATTAGTTCATAAATAAAGCTTAAATTTATGTCTTCTTACCCAAATAGTTTGCGTAATTTGTTTTTTTAAAGAAATAGCAAGCTATCGAACATTTTTGTAGAAGCTTTATTTTAAGTTGCTAATTTACATGTGACATCATATTTAACACTCTCTCACACACCGTCACAAATGCATGACCCCCTCCCTTACCCCACTTGGTGCGTGATGTCAGTCAAGGACGACTACTTAATTTTCATTGGCTTATTATTTTGTTTGCGTCTCAATAGCCTGTGGGCTATTAAGATGCTAGCGTCTCAATAACCACTGCCTATAACTATAATTATATTTTATATGTATATTCAATAACAACATTGACAATTGACGTCATTGATAGGCCTAATTAATAATAATAATAATATTATTATCAATGTCGCCATATTTGGTTATTTGACAAAGACTTGTCTATTGTCAACACCAACGACTATGAATATCGATTGTCAATAGGCATAGGCCTACTAATAGTAATAGTAATAGTACTAACCTACTACTACTATGACTATGAGTATGAGTATGAGACAACTATAAATAAATTTAAGTGAGGAAGAAAAATGCTAAATAACTCGAAAACTTTATAAAAATGGTGAGGGAAAGGTTTCAGAAATTAAAACATTCATTGTTTCAGAAAAGGGCACCCAGAAAAGATGTAAACACTTTCATTCTAACAAGTAGTAAGCATTTTCACTTTTCACCTACTTTCCAATGTTCATCATTTCCGCTACAGATTATCGAACAAAACAAGTATTGTGCAAGAGACGAGAAATTTAAAAAGTAGAACATTATTCTGCAAATTAAAACGGGAGAATTAAATATCATTAACAATATTTTTTCAACAATTTTCAGTCTCCTTATTTGATTTAAAAAAAAAAAATAATAATAAATAAACATAGCTCGAGTACTCGAGTCAACTACCAACATGTTATCATATTTTATTTTGCAATCTTTAAATTGAATGCAATTATCAATTATAACTATGAATATTTGTGTGATTATTTATTTTTTAAATTTAAGTCAAGCGCTTTAATTTACTTAGACTTGGTCGGAGGGATCGGAGGGTGAGTCCAGTGGTTTGCAAGGTTCTGTTATATACTATTTTTACTAACTAGCTGACCCGCGTCGTTGCATACGCCGCTAATGATTTAGTGACGGGTGAAGACTTCCTGAAAAACACAGTTGTCCAAAAGGGGTGGGTTAGGGCAAATGACTATGAGTGAATGAAAAGAAGGAACTCTGGAGAGAGCAACATAAATTGTCCATGACTGAAAACAGGTTTTGGAAGATACAGACTTATCTTTTTGAACGTTTGACCCTGTGCTTTATTTAATATAATGGCAAAAGCTAATCTAACAGGGAATTGTCTGCGCGTAAAGGTAAAGGGCAAATTTGAATCTGATGGAGTCAGGAATATCCGGGGAATAAGTACAGTTTGTGAGGTAGCAGCTGCGATAGTTTTACACTCCAGTAGGCTACGTTGCGGTGAATACTGGTAACAGTCAGTCTAGTGACATTACAGAGACCTCTTGCTGGCATGAGGTTTCTGAGAAGCATGACGACTGAACCAATTTTAATATTGGGTTTATGCGGAGGCATGCCAGCCAGTAAGGGTAAGACTGTTCAGAGATTCTTCGGGGAATGAAAGTTGATCTGCGGGATCGTCTGTGACGATGGAGCCAACGCTGGTGAAAGTAAGTTACTTCGTCGGTTCGGATAAGTTTCAATACTTGTTCATTCAGGTGCAGTGACACTTATTATAGCTCGCGTACTGAGTTGTTCCGAAGTGACAGTTGGAGAAGTCGAGGTCACCATATCGTTGTTGAACGGAATCAGAATGAACAGGAAAATAATGTGAAAGTAATGTTACAGATGTTCCACTTGTCCCGTCTCCAACATCGAGAAGCCATTTAGCGAAATGTTGCTCTTCAGGAAGAGCTCTCATGTTTGTTGTCAGTGTAAGTACATGCATGTGACGCCGCAAAGGATGCTTGTTAATGCAACTGGCGACTGTGAGTGCTCGGGAGCCACGCAGAATGACGGGGACTATTTGTCAGAACTCTCCACC
Organism: Radix auricularia; assembly: GCA_002072015.1. Taxonomy (NCBI): domain Eukaryota; kingdom Metazoa; phylum Mollusca; class Gastropoda; family Lymnaeidae; genus Radix; species Radix auricularia. The sequence continues at coordinate 54,836 of MUZC01000324.1, read as the reverse complement.
CAATGGTATTGTTTTCCTTCCAAATGTGTGCGTCTTGCTTTGAGATCACGTAACAACCTGGAATGCGTATGCATGTGTCATTTGCGTCTCGTCCCATATAATCAATTTGGATTGCAGAATATGTTGCGCGTGTTGGAAGATATGGTTGATATTGCATGTTGAAGTAGTTGTGAGTTTCAACAGTATTTTAAACACAGAATGTGCAGTTCGTCCACCCGGTAACAATGTTGCAGCTATTCCTGTAGATGCAACAGTTATAGGAATGTCTCCCCTGACTCTGATGGTATGGATCAGGGTCTTTCCCTGTTCCTGCGGGACCATCTAAGAAGAAGCAGGTTTGTCGAGGATGGGAGTCGGTGTAGGCAGCGTCCAAAACAGTGTCAACAGCGTGCTTTTGTTCTATGTTCAGATTGTCGTAGTGTTCCATAGCGTGGGAGTGTTCAGCCTGAGTCGAAAACGAAAAATGAATGATACATTGGAAGAATGTCAGAGAGGGGTAGGTGTAATTTAGATTATTTCCACTCGTTTTGTGCTTGTTATGGTGATCGAAAAGATATTGGGAAATGAACGGGCACAAACACAAACATTTAAAAAAATTAACATAAGTACTTAGCTGGAGATTGAATCTGCGCCCTCCGAAGAGCACAATGGAAAGGCAATGTGGCTAAGCCGACTGTAAGAGATACAAATGCTACTGAGAAAACACATTACTACGGGTACACACAGTTACGCATGCCTGGAGAGCGACAGAGGGCGCCTAAAGTATTCATTTTATGAAAGTAATTGTTGAGGAAAGTTTATGACTTCTTTTCTGTCACTGAGCAGGATGGAGAGCAGGAAGTTTTTTGGATAGTTAAAAATTGAAAGAGTAATGACTTAGCTTGGGATTGAACCTGCGACCCCCGCTTGTTAGGTGAATGTTTTAACCATTACAATATGAAATACATGTTATTTTGTTGTTCTGAAAGAACACAGTAATTCACTTCAACGAAATTTTGAATGTTTACTAGCTAGATTTGTCTACAAGGGGGGGGGGGCAAGAGTATTTCAAAAAAGGAGTGGGGGGCAAATTTGAATAATATCCTAGATTTGCATAAAGACTTATTATTAGCCTACTAATGCCAATTTAGTAAATTTTTAAATCATCTAACAATTCAAACAGAATCAACAATATAAACAGATATGTTTTCAAAACAGTAACGTAAATTTATTTTAATAGTATATTTATTGATAAAAGAGAGAAACTTTATTTATGTGAATTTATATAGGGCCGTGAGCCCTATATAAATTGCTTTATACGTGATTTCATTTAAGCAAAACGAAACTATATTGAAGCAATGCTAAATCATTTAAAACAAAAAGGTTTAGATTCTTTGAATTGTTCAAGTAAGGAAAATAGAACAAAGCGGCGATAGGAAGGGCAGGAAATGACAGAAGTGACCCTGGCTTTGAAATAAGCCGCACATCTTTGTGCCGATTGAGATACTCAATGTTGTTTATCTACCCCCCCCCCACACACACACACACGCTCACTTCTTTCTCCACTCCTATTCCCAGCTAGTTCGGTAAAGGATCAAGGGATGTCAATATTGTAAAAAAATGCTTCCCGGGTACGCGCCAAAATTTCGAACGGGTATTCAGTTTACCCGTTTGAAACACCGCATAATTTTCCGTCGTGACCACGATACAATGACCTCTTAGCCACCTTTCATGCACCTCATTTCATACAGTAGCTACACGGCCTACGTACATAAATGACTTCACGCGAATTTGGCCGATTCCCCCCCCCCCCCCTCGTCACAAAAACAAAAACTTAGAGCACCTACCAATATGACGTCACAAAGCTTTGCACAGCCCCTCCCCCAAATAGAAACCGTACTTCCTATTTGAAAAATAGGAAGCGTGGAATGGGTTGCCTAAAGAAACCAGGGAAGCCAACACTTTATCATCATTTAAAACTCTAATAGGAATACAGGACTTTAAATTCAAACCATAGATAAACGTAGGACGCAATAATCTTCTGTACAGAAGGAGCGTCTGTAACATATAAGATAAGATAAGATAAAATCAGCATGTGTCAAATAACTAGCGAGACCCATGCACATATTTGAATAGCTACATACATCCCCAAGGACCTTCTATATTGAGAACTGGCACCGGGAAAAATGCATTGAAAAACTACAGAAAGTTCAAAATTCAGCTGCCAGACTAGTTCTTAAGAAAGGCCAAAACATTGGGAAGCACAAAACTCGGGTACAAAAGCATTTAAGGATAGAACTGCATGGATACACGAGGAAATGCAACCCGAATCAACATTGCTGCACCATCGTCTTACGGGATGGAAGGTTGCTGACATGTAGGCTACATATATTAAAATCATGGGGGCAACTACATGTTTATAAAAGCATTGACACATCAATAATTACAGTTTTTTTTCTTTTGTTTGAAGGTCCTAAAACTCAATAAGGATGTTAATAGTTAAAATGTTTTGTTTTGGATTGCTAATTGACGGTTTATTCATACATGTATTTAATTTTAGATTATAAACTATACACACATGCGTTGGTTTGCTTGTACCTTGTTTTTAAAACTTACAAGCAAATCTTGTGAGCTTTGGCGGCTGCAAAATCTAAAATAAATTCGTTATTGGCAATGTATCTAACAACACCATTCTCATTTGACGAAAGAGCTAAGTTGCTGAATCTCTCTTGATTCATTGTTGATCGCATATAGGTTTCAATAAGTTTCTATTTCGAAAAGCTCCTTTCTCCGGAAGCCACATTGAATGGAATAGTTAAAAGTTTTCGAGGTGCAATATGTGTGCTAGGAAAGTCACTGTAACACTCATTTGCTAAAAGTAACTGCAAAACCTTAACCGGATCGTTGTAGGTGACTGCAGGAAATATGGAACTCAACGATTGAAACTCTTCAGAAAGCATGAAACCACTAATATCTTTTCTTTTGCAGGGAGCAAGTGTTTTCTCCAGCTGCAGTATATCAATTTTTTAAAATTGATGCAATTTATAAAGAAATCCAAAGGAGTTATTATGCCTTTGTAGTTGTTAAAAGCGCTTGTCAATCGACATGATTGCCATATAAACCATCTGGTTAAATAAATATGTGCTAAATTTTGTGTGTGCATCTATGCATCCTTCATTTTCTCATTCACATGTACATTTTTTTTCTTTTTCGCACAATGGTCTCTACGATGAAAATTGGTTCAACTTCCAAGTCAGTAGTAATTTATTTTGAAAGTGCCATTTCTGTTTCAAAACCAGCATTTCTGTAAGATTTAAACCATTTGCAAATATTTTCCATGTTGTCAAATGCAGGTCGACAGAATTATTTTGTAATTCTTTTCTTGTGCTATTAAAGTTGAACATTAGATCTACGTTGTAGATAAAAAGAGAAGTGCAGCAATGAAATTGACGTTCTCAACTTGTTTGCACAATCACTCTGCTTCAATTCGCATCATATATCTCGCATGATTTATATTGCACTGCCTCTATTTTTTCCACTCGGCTTTTCCCCCATCTTATTTAATGACGTCAATAACCTGAAAATTTCAAGGGGAGTAACAAAAATATTCTTTTTAAATTCCCATAACTTAAGTATTTAATTTTCAAAAAGTAATATTTTAAAGAAATATATTTAAATCTAAGTAGTTCAATACAATGTTATTGAATTTAAATTTTGTTATTGTTAATCAATAAAAAAAGGTTGATTTTTCTTAATATCATTGTCCATTTAAAAACAGCTTATTTTTATAGTTTACAGTTTTAGAATTTTTTTTTCTAATCGAGAAGTTTATACGTGTACTATATTATTAATAATTAATTATTTATTGCAAATAATTAAAATTTTAAAAAAATTCTTTTTAATTTTAATCGCTATTTTATTTTAATCGATACAATTTTTTGCCAATTATTCGAGAAATTTATCGTTAATTTCCGCAGCCCTACAGAAAAGTGAAAAGTATTTAGTTGATTTTACTCTTCCTACAATAATTTTCCTTAATTACCTTATTTCCCATCAACAAAATGTCGTTTGTAAACTTGTAAAAAGTAGTTAAAATATTTAGTGAAAGCGCAGGGCCCAAGGCGGTTGCCTCGTTCGCCTTGCCCTAAGACCGGCCCTGATGAGTCCGCTTCTGAAACTATTACAATTTGCAGGGCTGGATTTAGACTTGATGAGGCCCTAAGCTATTAAGGATATTATGAGTCCAGATATTCTATGTCAGTGCCAAATAATTTTCATATGCCTAAAAAGTTAAACTGAAATATAATTAAGAATTGTATTCACAGTGAAATAATGTTTCTTGGCTTGACAGAAAAAAAGTCAATGATGACATCATCTAATGATAAAAAGCGTAGGTTGTCACAATTATTTGAACAAGAGACGGAGAAAACATAATCTATCTGGAGGCATGTTTATTCAAAATTCATTTTTTCTTCAGCTCAGAAAAAGATGTTTCTCCAGAGCAATTTTTAAACATCATACGAAATAACAATCTCAATTCACTCTTCATCAGGAAATGCTGATTGGGCTCTATCGTTAAATATTACCGTAGACACATCCTGATAAGTCAAAGTATATTATTTCCCTGAAACATTTGCTTTACTACGTCTATCATTTTGATGAAAATGCTTTGAAGAATGACAACAAAGCACTGTCCATCTATATGTAGAAAATAAAAATAAATAAAATATTCCTGAACAAATCAAATTTTTATACAGCATCTAAACAACAGTTACTTCTGTTAACATGACTCAGGAAATTATCAGCACATGAAATATATACAGAGGCGTCACTAAGGTTGGTGTCACCCGGGGCGGTAACTCATGGTGTCAACCCCTCATGATTTAACCCATATAACTCCTCTGAGTTTTCCAGTGCCAAATAACGGAAATATATATAGTTTTACAGTATGATGTCACCCCCCTGAAGGTGTCACCCAGGGCGGCCCGCCCCCACCGCACCCCACTAGCGACGCCACTGAATATATATCGTATAGTATTTGTCTGGAATATTATTTCTTGTTTAACCTTGGATTTGCCAGACAATTTGGCAGCATTTTCATGTAACTGGTCTGGACACTGACTAAAATCTATGTTTCACTTATATTTAATGTACTTTGGGAACCATCTTAGCTAAACCTCCCCACCCCCATGATCAATGGGACCGGTCTGGCGTAGAATCTAAGGATAGACTGAAGTTCTTAAATGATCAAAGTTTATGTCTCTTACTATACATGCCATACTATAGATAAATTCATCACATATTGTGGTAGAAATATAAGATGTGTTCACTTGATCCTTTATTCCCTTATTCATTTGTATGAATTGCTAGACAATGATCGAAGTTTGCTACAAGTTCGAGTAATCCAAGAATATTGCAATTGTGAGAAGAGCAAAATGTTTCTTTATCTCCCCCGAAATGTAAATCACGCTCTGCTGTAGTAATTATGAATAGCACAACTGGTTGAAGAACAAGTACTGCCGTTTATTATTTATCTTTTTTTGATAGGCCTATTTAGCAGTCAATTGTTAGCCACGTTTACTTGTGGTAGAAATATAAGATGTGTTCACTTGATCTACGGCAGAAGACCGATCTACGTGGCGCACAGTTGTCAAAGAGGGCGTCATAGTAGCCGAGGAGCGAAGAATGGAGGAGGCTGCAGACAGAAGAGCTAGGAGAAAGGCCAAAACATTTGGAAGCACAGAACTCGTGTGTAAAAACTGTGGCAAAGACTGTCACTCAAGGATAGGACTGCACAGTCACTCAAGGAAATGCAACCCAACCCAACGGTGATGCACCATCGTCTCGCGAGACGGAAGGATGCCGGATAGTTACTTGTAAGATATGTTATTATGTTACCGAAGCTGCTCTATAATCTATAAAGTTTTCATGACTTTGGAATAAACATGTGTTGCGCCAATCACAAAATATTTTAGTATTTTTGACAATTGATCACTCAAACAATTTTAGGCCCCCCCCCCCCCCAAGAAAGCGGGGTCCATAAGCTATAAGTGGTGTAGCTTATAGCTAAATCCAGCATTGATTGCAAACGAAAACAAATAAATATTTTAAAAAATTGAATAATAATGCAGGTAGGTGCATCTAAATGCGTTTTTTCATTAGGAACGGGATTGAGCTATTAGTAATATGTTTGTTTTACATTGGCGAGTAAAAATTTAACTAACTTTTTGTGAAGACGCGTGACGAGGGGGGGGGGGTGAAAATTTTGCCAAAATTGCGTGACGTCATTTATGGACGGCCGCTTAGTTTTCAAATAGTAAATGTTCTATATTTAACACACTCACCAAAATATAAATAATGTGTGTAAAAAAATAGCAATACAAAATAAATAGGATATCTCAAGGCCTAAAAAATATTTTATTTTTGTCGGTGACATTTGCCTTTAAGTTATATTTATACAACTTTTTTAGTTTTAATTATTTCTATCAATTGCTTTTAAAACACTGTAATTCTGTAGATAAACATTCATATAAATTATATACTTATACATTTATTAGATTTGGTTAATTCTTTTAAGGCATACAATGCCATACTACTCCACCCCCAATTTGCTAGTCTCTCCGAAAATAAATAAGAACACTTTCATGCAGTCTATAGGATTTTCATTTTAAAAAAAAAAGGATTCTTAACGCAAATATTCCAACACACGTGAATATTGCAATAATTCAGTTCTTTTTACTGAAAACGTTATGGACATGAATAGCACGCAAAAATAGCTTTAGATTCTAGTCTAAAAGCGATTTATACATTTTGATTCCTTATGAAAAAATCCTTTTACATTATCTTTAAGAAGATTTCAGTATTCTAATATTTATTCTTTAATTGATGTTAAAGCAATATGTTAAATTCTGTTTGTATTTTCAAGTAACCGTCGTACATAATAAAGTCATATTTGACCGTAAGGACTCTGCTTTAAACTTGGTGATCGAGATCTCGTTAGTGCTGGCCTTTTCCCACACACTTTTTGTTAATTTTTATGTATGTAGTCGCAGCAGTCTAGCTGAAACAAGTCCCGTTTTGTGTACATAGTCACACAGCTATTCCCAATGGATGGACGAGAACATCTGACGCCATAAACCAAATCAAGGGGGTGCCAGATTTCTCTGATCGCATATGGAGTCATATGCCGGGGGCAGTAGAGGGGCTTCATAGTAAGCAGGGGGTATCGCCGATTTCCGAAGCTCGTAAGGGGGCGGTGGATCCAAGTGATGCTGCAGCGGTAACGAATATTCAGGAGGCTGCGGCACCGCGGCTAGGATTTGAGGCCCAGTGCTTCTTAAACACAAGGTATCGAAATCTAGCGCCACTCTTCTTGGTCCTCCTATATACACAAGCAGCGCCGAGAGGATTTTTGTGCCGCCTCCAGCTACTGCCATTCCGAATGAGTAGTCGAGTTTGGCGTCTGAGAAATGTAATGTGCTTTGATAAATGGTCGACACGAAAACAACAGCACCTAGAATTGTGATACATCCTGTAGAAGTATAAATAAATACATTTATAACATATATAGCATATAACATTTATTACATATAAATATAAAGATTCATAAAATTACCGTTGCTGGAAATGTTTAAAAAAATTGGCAAATTATTATTGGCCTATGGTGATAGAGATTGCCAAAAACTGCTAAAATAATTTTATTAATTGTTTTTTTTTAAAGATAGTGATTTAGACTTTTTTTTTTATAGAATCTAAATACTTGTATTTTACTTACTATTTTTTTCTGCACAAACTAACAAATTAACATTATAGATATAGTAGAGTAAATATAGAGCAGATCTTTAAATAGAATAATGAAAAAGACAAGCTACAAAGTTTTAGAGTGAGAGTAAAGAAACTCTTTCCAGCTTTGAAACAAACACAAGCCACCAAGTGTTTAGAGAGAAAGTAATAGAGACAGAAAGACAGATAGAGAGTAAAGAAAGTCTTACCAGCTGCTACCAAGTGCTAAGAGTGAGAGTAAAGAAAGTCTTACCAGCTGCTACCAAGTGCTAAGTAAGAGTGAGAGTAAAGAAAGTCTAACCAGCTGCTACCAAGTGCTAAGAGGGAGAGTAAAGAAAGTCTTACCAGCCGCTTCCAAGTGCTAAGAGGGAGAGTAAAGAAAGTCTTACCAGCTGCTACCAAGTGCTAAGAGGGAGAGTAAAGAAAGTCTTACCAGCTGCTACCAAGTGCTAAGAGGGAGAGAGTAAAGAAAGTCTTACCAGCCGCTTCCAAGTGCCAAGAGGGAGAGTAAAGAAAGTCTTACCAGCTGCTACCAAGTGCTAAGAGGGAGAGTAAAGAAAGTCTTACCAGCTGCTACCAAGTGCTAAGAGGGAGAGAGTAAAGAAAGTCTTACCAGCTGCTACCAAGTGCTAAGAGGGAGAGTAAAGAAAATCTTACCAGCTGCGGGGTTGAGCACAATGGACGCCCTCAGAAGGGCGAGACTGTTGACGCCTTTACCCCTGACAGCATCAACGACGAATCCGAGGGCGGTGATAAAACCACAGACACCAGTGATTAGACCAGATACAAGCAGACCCCGGACCACCTTATAGCGGAAATGGTTTTCTGTAGGGGGAGGGGGTGAATTGGGAAAATGATAATTGTTTAACTCGTGAAATATATTTAGAATACACAAAAATATGGGCATAAATAATATATAAACAATTAATTCACCTAAAATCATAAGACACAGAAGCGGGAAACATTAAGCACATTTTAAGCCCTAAAGCTAAAGCGATAAGAAAATGCTCTAAATCTTCGGAGACAATATTTTGATTACTCAGTTTTGAAATTTGATTTTTTTAATTATCGTAATCTCGCCCGAGGAAGGCATCTCACCAAATCAGGCCTTTAATTATCGCGTCTTTTTTCCTTCAAGACTGACCGCAATCTTGTTCAAGTATTTATTCAAAATAGAATCAGATTTGAGGATTCATTTGCTTTTTGTCACATGTACGTTATGTTTCTCTCTCAACAAGTTCCAATTATTTTGATAGAATATTCCCGCTCATTGAAAGCATATTTGCTGGATAACAAAGAGCTAAACAAAAGTCAATATATAATCCTTATTGAGTCTTGTAGGTTGAAGGTTGCTTTTTGAATAGAGCACTTGGAGCGATTCAAATCTCAATCGATCGGCTTGAGGAAAAGAACCGTCGTGTGTATGTAGGCATATGTCTTTTAACAGACCTTGTTAGCCTGGAGTAGTTGACCTTCGTGTAACACCGGTCTTTTCAAGAAGTCCGTTCTTTTTATTCTTTGTTTTGGGATTAACAGCAGGTCATTTTACTGACACATCAAATTTTAACACATATTTTTAGAGAATACTCTTTACAAAAAAGTCCAAAAAATTATTTAATATAAAGAAAGAAGGGGAAAAAAAGGAATCGTATTTAACCTTTCAATTAGTGATATGTTTCAAATTTATGCCAGTTATTCCGAGATTTTCTCAATTAAAAACAAAGGAAAAGTAAATTATTAAAGTATATGCGGCTTATGAAGATTTAACTATATGTTAAATAATTCTTGTTTAGTGGCTTATATTTAAATCAAGCAAATTAATTACCTCTTTTTGCTTTTAATTTAAATTATAAAAAAAAAACAAAAAAAAAACAACAACCAACAAACAAACAAAAACAACAAAAACAGCAACGACTGGTGATCGTTTGAAAAGGAATTTCAGTTATTAAATAATTTATTCACGTAAATCCTTTATGGACTGATTAGATATATTTATTTATAAAAATCAGCATTATCCAAATAAAAAAAAATAGTTTAAAAAAAAAAGAAAAGATTTTTGATGTTGTAGTTTTTAAAAACTATAATTTTAAACATACATACACATATATAAATATATATCAATATCAACATTTTTTAAAAAGCGTTAAAAATCAAGTCTTTTAGAGCAATTGACTGATGGCTCTTTTTTTTCCAGGATGAAGATGTTTGATCATACTGAGAAGATGACAAGTTACCGCTAAAATAAACTACCCGTAAAAACAAGCTTTTGACTATAAATTCCTTATATATGAGACAGAAGTTAAGTAATGATTATGTTCAATATAATAGGAATCGCGCGACAAACATTTACAGACTGAACGTGACTGAACTGCCCATGCTGTAAAAAACGGGAATGTGGTCATCGATGGCTGGAGTGAACTCCAGTGACACGTGGATGTTAACAATAACATTGGCTACATAGAGATAAACTAAAGATTCATTAATTTACAGTACATTCCATCGATCTGAAAGTTTGAAACAATGCATTATTAGGTAACACAAGTCTATGTGCAAAATTTCAGCTCAATAGGATCATGGAAAGTGGCTCATTTTTTAATATTTTTTTTTCCACCTACCCACGATAAGACGGTGAAGTTAATATACGGGTTTAATAAGCGTTAATTGATGCAATTTACGTTAAAAATGCGTAGACTTAATAAATTATCTGTGTATTACAATAAAAATAATTACCGTATTTATCAGCGTATAACACGCACTAATTTCCCCTAAAAATTGCGGACAAATGGTGTATTCGCCGATATAATGTTGAGTTTTTTCCTGAAATTTCCATATTAAAATGATGGTGCGTGTTATACGCCTGTGCGTGTTATTCGCCGATAAATACGGTACATATTGTATTATTTTTTTATATAGGTCTTTGCAATGACATATAGAAATCTAAGTAGAAAATGTTTGTTGCTATAATATTACATTTGTTTTGAGTAGTACTCGTAGTTTTCACGTTTTTACCTTTTCCCGTGTCGTCTTGTGTGAAGTTGATACGGTCACAGTGGTTCTCAAAGCACGATGAGAAGAGCCCAACATGAGTACCTGTCTCTGAGGTCATCCATGTGGAGCTGACTAGAGAAGCCAAAGTCAGACCACAACCAGAGGCGAGGCCCAGGAGGGCCAGGGCAGAAACTGACCTTATCATTTGAGGCTGTGGACATTGAGTAATGTGTCGCATAATGGGTCTCAAAACAAATAATTTGTAATTTAATTAGACTAAGCTTAAAATCTTCAGGTTGTGAACAACACACATTTAAAATAAAAACTTTTTATAATGCAACTAGAAAATATTTTTTGGAGAAAAAAAAGAGACCAGGGCTGCAGAATTAACGATTCATTTCTCGATTAATCGTTAAACAAATTTAACCATTAAATTTTTTAACGATAAATCGACTCACAACTTACAAATTATTGGAGTTCAAAAATAAAAAATGAAAAATAAAAAGTAGCTTTCGATAAATTATAAATTTCTTCACGATTACAAGGACATTATGGTTTTAAACTGATGGGAATGTTCAAAATATTGATAAAGTTTGCCTGTCATCTTATCTTATCTTATCTTATATGTTACAGACGCTCCTTCTGTACAGAAGATTATTGCGTCCTACGTATTTCTATGGTTTGTGTTTAGTCCTGTATTCTTACTAGAGTTTTAAATGATGATAAAGTGTTGGCTTTCCATGGTTCCAACACATCACCTACTTATCAAAAATGAAAAACGTATTAAGCTAATTGTAGTAATGGAGTCTGATTCAGAGACAGAAAATGGTGATATCTATTCTGATGAATTACTTCATTACAAAATGTAGATTAAAGTTCCTGAATCAATTAAGGCTCTACAAAGGTTTGAACTTAATAAACACCGATATTCGTATGTCCTTCCTTGCTAAGACCGTTTTGTGCATACCTTTACCTCAGTACTATGTGAATGATTGTTCAGCGCGGCTGGTTATATTGTCAAAAGATCAGCTCATCACTTTAACCAATTAATGTCAAAACACTTGCATTTTTGCTTAGTTGATTAAAAGATGACAGTGTTATTCAGATTTTCAAAAAGAACGTTTTATAAGTGTTACTTATGATATCATAAATTTTAATTTTTGGTTTTAATCAAAATTAAAATTAATTAATCGTTAACTTTTCGAAAGTTAATGATTAAATTAAATTAATCGTTTATAGCCCTACTTTTTTTCAATAATCGAATAAAGTGTTTTTTTAATTTTAGATGTAAGGCTAATAGTTTGCTGCTCCTTCTCGAATACAAAAATCCTTTTTTGAACACGTATTACATAATTAGAGAGCTACATTATCCACCAAACATAAGTGATACGATTTGTATTCATGCTTATATATAAATATAAAGAGGAAGATATAATATATATATGTTTCCTCTTTATGGGACCATCTGAAAAAAAAGAAAAGAAAAAAAAAAGAAGAAAAAAAACATTGATAAACTAAAAAAAAAATTTAAAAAAAAGATAAAAAAACCCCAAAAAACTGCCAAATTTATTACTGGACAGAGTATTAAAAACTAACTAAAATAACACCATTAAATGATCATTAAACTTTGAAACACTCGAGGATAACAGAACGAAGAGTAAAGTAAAAATTATACACAAAGCAATTAAGTTTAAATTAGAAATACAACACAAAGAAAACTTAATACAACCCTCAAATGGACATAAGGATAATAACACCTGTCTTATTCCGTATGCAAGAACAAATTGTCGTTCTTCCGTCCGGAATTGGGGTATGAAATGGGTTGCTTTAAGATACCAGGAAAACCTACGCTTTATCAACACTTAAAACGCTAATAAGCACTCAGGACTAGACACAAACAATAGTTAAACGTAGGACGCAATAATCTTTAGTACAGATTGAGCGTCTGTGTATATATATATGTATGTATGTATGTATCTCAATGTTTATGTGTGAATTAAATTCAAATAGATTTACATACGTTTTAAATAAGTTACTAAGTTACGTACAGTAGATACTTTTGACAAAGAGATACTAACTGTTTACAAAGAGAAATGACATACTATAAAACTTATGTATGTACGTTTTTTAAAATACTACTATAAAAGAGTTAGGGCAAAAAAAGCTACGAATAAAAACAAAATTTACAAAATACAAACTGACATAAAGCAAGTCCAAATAAAGAGCTAATTGTTGACTATGTATATGTTTAATAAATACGTTTGACAAAACTTTTACCTCAGCCATGTTTATAATCTGCTACCAGGTCCGTTTGTTGACAACACTTCTGCTGCCTGTGGTTGTGGCCTGTCCTACTGACACTGTTCCAGTTGACTGCAACGTCTCCTGCCGACCCCTCAACCCCCCCCCCCCGACACACACACATGGGGTAACCTTACACCTATGTTATTCAAGGTTATATTCGGGTGTTCTGCGGGCATTGGGAATAAATTCTGTATGTATCCAGCTGTATAGTTATATATAGAGTTGGCCTATGTTTGTGGAGACACCTTTGGCAGTACTGTGGGGTGCAGTCTCACAACCTGGTAGTTTCACTCATGTTATGACAAAATGCCATGTTAGCATTTGTTCTCAGCGGCAGGCAACGACGATGGGTTTAACGTGTCGTTGCACAATCAGAGGCATCGAAGAGAGAGGTACATGTAAATATATTCCTGGGCGCCGAGCTACAAGGGCGTCGAAAAAAAGATTTACATTAAAATAAGTGAACAAGGGAAATACTTTGGGAGAGCACCAATTTTATAGTTAGTCCCCGAGTGCAAAATATCCAAGCAACGCCTCTGGCAACCGTTAAACCATCTGTATTGTAAGCTATTGAAACCAGGAATTTTCAAGTGGTTAATTGATTCCCTGCGCAAAATTGTAGATATGCGCTTTATGTAAACAGGGAATTCAATTTCGAATTATGAACAATGAAAATCGATATTATATTTTATTATAATTTGAAAGTACTTTGTGAGTAGTCTTTTTTCACTTACTCAACTTAGTGATTTTAAATAAATACCCCCTCCCCACCCCCACCCACCCCAACTTATTCTTTTACTGCTTATTTGGACGTAAGGCCATAGTCTATGTGCTAATAAAAACATAATATCTATGTATATCTGTATTCAAAAAGTGTTTATCTATTACCGTTAAGTTTAATATCAACAATGGGAATCTATAAAATATATATACATTTAATTGCTAAATTTTCAGGCCAGAATGTCTTAAATCTAAAGTAATCTGAACTTAGTTGACATCAATCGTGGAAATCTTATATAAGAAGATCAGCATTTCATAATTCGCTTTTTATATTTTATTTTATTTATTTTAAAAAAATGAAAATGGCTTTGGAATAAAAAATGTTCAATGTAATAACTGGACTCTTTTTTAGAAGTTAAAAATAATTAGTTTAGATTTAATATAAAAACGATTAAAATTTGTGGCCAGAAATATTTGACAATCAGTGTCATTTTCTACATGTTACTTTTAATAAATATATGTTATCCATGCATACAATGAATGTTTTCAAGGAACAGTTAATATTAATAGCTCATACATTGACGAACTGTGTCACTGAGGTGTATATACGTTTTCTTTTATTTGAAAGATTCATACAAACATAGAAATACATCCGATCAAAGATAATAAACGACTGTAAATATTCATAAAATGTGTAAAATTCAGTATAAAAATCTCATTAAATCTTTTGAGATAGCCAAAGACCTCAAGAGAAAACGGTTACATTGTATCGTTACAAACAGAGAGCTGCTATTTTTTCTCTCCAGAACTAGAATATAAATAGAGTAACATTGTCAAAGCCTCTTTCACGCTTGCAACCCAAAAGAAAATATTTTTGTTTACTAAAACCTAAAACTTGCCTTTTTTGAGTTTAAAAAATAAATAAATAAATAACACACACACACACAAAACCTCTCTGTGTCTAGGGAAATTCCGGGAATTTAAAAAAATTTCAACATACATAATGATGTAAAAAAAAAAATCATAAATTTTTTAAACTGAATAGTAACGTTGAGTTGAAGTCATCCTGAAATGCCAAAATCTGAACACATCAGAAAAAAACTTCCAACCTTGCGTTTTAAAAATTGTAATTTGATTTAAGTCTCAGATTTTAAAGGACATAAATTATATTTTAGAAACAATTTTTTTTTATTTGATGTTTTCTAAATTAGTGAACATCTGAAATAATTTTAAAAAATAGTGTCATTTAGTTAACGAGGTTTAAAAAAAATCATATTAGCACAAAGATTTTCAAATATAGATTTTGTATGTCATAGGAAGGAACATTAAACGAGATAATAAATACATTCAATGTGAACAATCGTATACTTCATGCTACATCAACACGCATTTTTTTGTTACATGTTTGTGCGCTCACTAACCTCCGTAATGACTTGCAATGGATGTGCTCACGGGACAAACATGTGGATGGCGGTAATCCGAAATCCTTATTTATACACGTATAATAGCTTTTTAAATCAAGGAAACACTCTTCACCAAACAATAGTGTATTTTTAAAATTAAGCAAATATCCACATTTCATTTGCAGTTAAACAACATTTTGTTGTTTCGGTGAGAATTTTCGTTGTTTAAAGTGATGGCAAGTGCATGCACATCCAATATACCAAGTTTTGCAGCAGTAAAAAATATTTAGTTTCCATGAGAATTCATACAGCCATGCAGAAATTAATACATAATTTACTAAGATAAAAAAAGGATATCTCATATGTAAACACCATCCAAAATAGAACAATCCTGACGAAACCGATTTTGAATTTTCGAGTTCTATTCGCGGTCTAGGCAGTTTTGCTTTCAACAGAGCGAAACAGTGTTGTTGTTTTTCTGGCTCAAGGCTCTAGAGGAAATGGTTTCTCTATTGAAATGTTTGTGCGAGTGATGACACATCCAATTGTTGTGTAAGGGGCGGTTGTGAAACGTGCTGCATTCGATGCCATGTGTCGTTCTACGTTGACGTGGATAATTTTTCTCCAGACTTTGAGTGTGTTACAAGTTTTCAGACGAATCGCTTTCTTCGGGTGGGGCATCTTGATCATGCGACGCCCTGAATATGATGCTCGCTGATGACCCCGAGGGACCTAGAGTCAGGAGAAAGGAGGAATCATGTTCAACAAAGCAACTTAAGTGACGACCCCCTTGTGATGTATATGGCACACCCAATTGTGACGCCCATGACATCCCCGATTGTTTCGCCCATGGCACCCCTGATTTTTACACCCACGACACCCCCCATTTTGACGCCCTGGTACCCAAAATTGTGACGCCCATGACACCCACCATTGTGGCGCCCTAACATGTAGAATGATGAAGATCTTCTAAAAGTGTTAACATTTTCACACGGCGGGGCTTAAGGGTATAGTGTTTCCTGAATTGGTTGGATGATGATTATACCACAAGATCTAACGTTAAAATGTTAGGATTCCCTATGTCATTCATCGCTTATTCATTCATTCAGGATGAAATGAATCGATATTTTACAACTTCGAAAGTACTTTCAAATTTAATGCAGTAAACTGAGGCCGTGTTGTCATTTGGAAAAAAAAGGTAAGACGTGACATGGACCTGCGTGACCTATGGACCCCAATAAAAAGACATTAATTAAATTATCGATTATATTTTAAGACACAATAATATGACCTTAGTCTCGCCATCCTCGAAACATGCCCCCAAAACCCCACCGCCAGCCCCTCCCCTTCAAAAATATTTTTTAAAGGTGCTGTGCAGTATGCATCACAGTTCTCTTCATAATCGTGGCCTTCGAGCGCTGCTTCAATGACCAATTGATCGTCATGGTCTGTGGGTTTCTTTAAGAATGCAGGACGCAAAAATCTTCTGTACATTTAAAAAAGCCAAAGAAAATCATGAACGTTAACACAGACACATGCCATTAAATAGTTGAAGATAAATTTTAAAAAAAACAACAAGCAAACAAAAACATACTATAGACTAACTTGGAGGCTCGTCAGAAAATTTAAAACCTATTAAATTGTAATCATGCTTTAAACGCTTATCGAGGAAGAACTATGTAAACATTGTGGGCGTATTGCGTAAAGCCGTCCTTACTTGAGAAATTAGAAAAATCTGTTATTGTGGTCACTGAACCAGTGTCAGTGACAGAAGGCACAGTCCGCGCACTGACCATGGCCGCCGACTCAAACCGGACCTTCATCTGTAGGATGATGTATCTGGTCATGTTGATGAGGTACTCCAAAGGGTTGTCGGGGCGGCTCAAGACGAGGTTGCTGAGCAAGTACTGGGGTGTACACAAATTAAGTTTTTTAAAAAATATGTCAATCAAAATTAGATAATTATCATAGATTTTCCTACACTTTATTTTAAATGGCTGTTGTTATACCCGTGCATATTTATTATGTAAACTAAATTTAGTATTTGGGGCAACTAAAGCCCATTTTTTTGTCTCTAGTTTTTATTTCGTCAATGCCAACCGCAGACCATAAATGAAATTATTGAATCTTTTCATCCCCCAAACACCTTACCTCAAAGAGTTCTTCCAGTCCGAACCTGGAGATGTAGGCCAAACCTTCTAGCTGCTCTGTTGGTCTCAATGGGTTCTCTATCCCGTAGGTCTCCAAAAACAGCCTGGCCGCTTCTTGCTCGTCCGTATCCAATATCTGAATCACAGTTCATTCTTAAAGGTTTTTTTTTTTTTTACAATTGATGAAATCCAGTAAGAAATATGGAGACTATATTGTATATAAATTTAACTATATTATCAGAGAACGGTGATGTAAAATTATTATTCAACATAATAAGGAGTACAAAGGGAATCAATAGAACTAGATTCCCAATTCCCATAGGGAAAACTTACTTCGCATAGCCTCGAATAACGCTTAAATAAAGTTTAAAATTCAAATTATAAAAACGAAACTCATTAGAGTACCCATTAATCTAGTATAAACTTTAGATATTTATCAATAGCATTTTATATACTAAATATGTATAATATAACTTATGGCATTATATTTTCCACACTTGGATTTTATCTCAGTGCTCTCATTTACTCAAGGTATTCAATAGTTAGGTGCGGTTTGATCTGATGCAGATTGCCACCAAAAAAAAACCAACAGATTTTAAAGTGAAGAGACGGTCAGTGTAAAACTCGGGGTATTTAGAGGTCAAGTAAAAATAAATAACATTCTTTTCGTAGGGACCTTGATGACGTCTACCATTTAAAAACCATAAGAGCTTTAAAAAAAAGTGCATACACCTGTGACAGAGTATATGAGGTACAGAAACATTTTTTCTTTATTTGGAACGTTTAAGTACGTGCGAAAACTTAAAGCGCATTCTTTTACACGTCTAGAAATCTTCGCTTTGAAAAAAAAAGCCACACATAATCCCTACACCAGAGGTCGGGAAACCATGGCTAGCGAGCCAGATGTGGCTCTATTGATGGCTGCATCTGGCTCTCAAACAAATGTTAGATTTTAAAAAAAAAAATAATAAAATTTAAAAAAAAACACGCTTTATTAAAAAAAACAGCATAACAGTGTTATTAAAAAGAATTCTGAGACATAGCTATTTTACTTTTAGTTTTGACATAACACAATATGCACACATTTACTTGAATTTTTAAATAACATTTATGGCTCTTACAGAATTACTTTTCAAAATAAAATTCAATGGAAAAGACGTAAACAAGGTAAGGGTTAGCCTGACCGGACGTAACAACACAGCGAACGTTTCGGCAAAGAGCCTTTATCAACGAACATACAAGACACAAACAAAACGAAAATAAAAATAAAAAATGAAAAATGAAAAATTCATTTTTCATTTTTCATTTTTCATTTTTTATTTTTATTTTCGTTTTGTTTGTGTCTTGTATGTTCGTTGATAAAGGCTCTTTGCCGAAACGTTCGCTGTGTTGTTACGTCCGGTCAGGCTAACCCTTACCTTGTTTACGTCCTTTCCATTGAATTTTGTATAAGCCTGATTGCAGTCCTACCTCTCATTTTGTTTTCAAAATAAGTGGTGTTCATAGCTCTCTCAGACAAAAAGTCTCCCGACCCTACACCAAAAAGTACGAAATCGAAACTAATTCATCCACCTTACTAAAAGCCTGTTCACACTTATAAATTTTGACAAAAACTTGGTCTGGCCAAAACTTTTAAGCTTGCATAGCTAAAATTATATAATGAGTTTACCAATTAAAATAGTGCGTAACGCAAGTTTCCATAGTTATTTATCAAATTTTGATCAAAATTTGTATGTGTGAACATGCCTTAATGCAATGAAACATATTTAACGTTCATATAACTGAATTATACCAGTTGCAACGGTCATGACAGAGTTAGCTTAAGACAGATAATAATTTTATTTTCTTTGTGATCCCCGTTACAGAAGACTATAACATCAAATATCACTTTTTAGCGCATTTTCGAGATGTCGAAATCGCTATTGCCCCCGTTTTGTCCGTCTGTCTGTCATCACCATGATCACAGGATCCATAAGTCCTAGACCCATGATGTATATATGTTTTTTGTATGTCCTGACCTGCCATTGGTGCATCAACACTCAGTTACTCGATCCGTTAAAAAACCCCGTTAAAACTACCAAAAAACTTTGCGAATCGAGAGTTAACACTGGCACAAGGAACGGGCGCCATTGCCGGAAGTCGAATACATAGTTTTTCAAGCATTCAAGAGTGGTGTGAAATCGTGCAAAAGAATTAATTAGTGTTTTTTTTAGTTGACGTCATTAAAATATGTGTAAAAGTTTAGAGAGTTTTACTTCATCATTTGTGGTGACTTGTAGTTAGGTTAAAGAGAAAATAATTTTTTTTTTAAATGTAAAGAAATGACTTTTAAATTAAACAAAAGTATTAGGGTTTTTTTTTTGTTGTTGACGTCATTAGAATATGTGTAAAAGTTTAGAGAGTTTTTGTGTAGACGGTTGTTGTGGCAAAGTGGGACGCCATTAGGTTTGTTTTTTAAAGCAGTGTCGAAATTTCTTGTGTAATAGGAATTTTATGAATCTTGGAACAAGCGGTTCAGATACAATTATCTAAAACATATGTTGTAAATCTGTCCGTCCGTCCGTCTGTCATCACCCTAGATCTCAGCATCCAACAAAGTATCTGATGTAATTTCGATTATTCATTTTGGAAATTTTGTAAGTTAGGGATGATAAATTTTTTCCATTACGCAATCTACAGGTAGCTAAAAAAAAACAAAAAAAATATATAGAAATGCCACCAAAAAATTCACTTACATTAAACGCTGAAAATCGTAAAAAAGCAGGTCAAATTGAAGCACGAAGAGAAGCAAATCGAATCGCTCAACAAATTCGTCGTCAAAACCTACTCATTCGTATGAGAGAACAAAACCGAGATACAACAGCACGTCGAATAACTCGACAGGATCTACAAGTAAGAGCTGCAGAACAACAACAANTGCAAGCGGTGTTATTGAAGTGACGTGGATGAGAAGTATGCGATTTAAGAACTACTACATGAAAGCGCGAGTAAACCGTGCATCAATTTGGAATGCTGCAGTAGCTTTGTGCCAAAAAACACTCTACAAAGCTGAAGGAGTAGTGCTTGACAACAATTTCAATGCCAACAATCCAGAAGAGATTGAAATTGATTCGGCTGAAGGACAAGAAGAACAAATGGATGTAGACGAAGCGAATGTTCCACAAATTGACGAAAAGGACACAGAGTTGTTGGAGATTCGTGCACAGAACGAGAACTACATTCCAGAAGAGACAATGCTAGATTCAGCTGAAGGCATTCAATTTGCTCCAGGTGAAGACCAAACTCCACTACCTATCCTTATGGATAAGTACTGTGAAGAGATGGCTTTCCCAACAATTTGGGGAGGAGAGCCAAGACGATGCAATGAAAACGTCAAGCTGTCATTTGAAGATCACGTTTCTTCAGAAATTCGTCGTTTTGATCGTCGTGCTGTTAAACCAGAGCATCTTTTGTTTCTTTACAAAAAAGCAATGATTAAACAGCTTTTGAGTAAAGTGAACATCGTCTTCCGTAAAGCAGCGGTATATATGAATGTAACAGCACAGCAAGCAATCAATCGAGATTTCATAAACGATGCTGTTGCGAAGGACAACGTTTACCGTTTCATGAACTCGATTACTGGTTCACCTGCCTATTGGGAGCAACAAAAAAAGAACGTGCTTGGAATGGTGAGACAATTTGGAATTTTTTCACTTTTCATCACACTGACAGCAGCAGAGACGCATTGGAAGGAATTGCTCAAAATTTTGAAAATTGTTGTCGACAAACAAGAGCCTTCAGACGAAGAGCTGAACGACATGGCATTTGAAGAGAAATCGCGTTTGATTAGTTCAGACCCAGTTACGTGTGCATTGTACTTTGATCATCGAGTCAAGTCATTGATGGCAACTTGGAAAGCAAGAGATGGGCCTTTTGGAATTTATAAAATCGCTCATTACTACTACCGAGTAGAGTTTCAGCATCGTGGCTCACCACATATTCACATGGTTGTGTGGTTGAAAGATGCACCAAGGTACAATCCATACGAAGAAGGAAATACCTCAATGATCATTGAGTTCATCGATCAATTGATGACCACAGAAGACAATGAAGAAATGGCAGATCTAGTCAAATATCAAATGCATAAATGTTCATTTACCTGCAAGAGAATGGTAAATGGACAGCAAATTTGCCGTTTTGGATCACCATTCCCTCCAATGGATCAGACTGTCATTCTGGAACCTCTTCCAAAAAACCACTTCAGAAATATGACGAATGTTCAAAAGGATAAGATATTTGGAATCAACACGAAGCTGCAAAACCTTTTGACGACTAGTGCCAGGACGAATGGAAGTTTTGAAGATCTGCTTACAAAACTAGAGTGTACAAGAGACGAATACATCACAGCAATCAGAAGTACGATCAACAGAACAAAATTCTTTTTGAAGCGGTTACCAAAAGATTGCCTTGTGACTGGGTATAACAAAAAGATTCTGTCTTTGATGCGAAGTAACATGGACATCCAATTCGTAACTGAAGCCTATGCATGTGTTGGCTACATCGTCGATTACATCAACAAATCAAGTCGAGGATTATCACGTTTGCTCCGTCAATGTGTTGAAGATTATAATCGAGGAAATCATTCTCTTCGAGAAAAGCTCAACAAATTAGCAAACATAATGTATAATTCGTCTGAAATTTGTGCACAAGAAGCTGTCTGGGCTCGACTTCGATTGCCAATGTCATATGGCACATCAACGGTCGAGTTCATTAATACATCGCCAATTGAAAATCGACAACACATGCTTAAGTCCAAAGCCGAATTAGAAAGAATTTACGCAGAAAATCCAAACAGCACCGACATCCTGACAAAAGGTCAAGTTGAAAGGTATACAGAAAGACCAAATCAGTTAAATGACTTGTGTCTAGCTGATTTCGTTGCAAACTGGACTATAAAAGGAAAAGGTGCAGTAGATCCTTTGCAAGATGAGGAAGAAGCAGACGCTGTAGAACAAGAAAATGTAGATCGACGAAGAACAACAAAACTGAAGCTTCTAGACGGGACAGAAATAAGTGAAAGAAGAGAGTCAAAAGTCATCCGGTACAGAAGATACAACAAAGAAAACGACCCTGACAATTATTTTCGAGAGATGATATTACTGTTTCTTCCATTCCGAGATGAAAAGGCTGAAGTTGAAGATGTCAATAAAGAGGAAGTGTTCCTTGCAAATAGAGAGGTCATCGAGAGAAACTACAAAAAATATAATGAGTCAGACCTCGATTTCAATGAAATTTGCAACGAATTGGAGAAAGAGAGAAGAGTGCAAAATAATGAACAAGAAGAAGGTGAACAAAACGAACAAGCTGACGAAGAAGGAAGGCCTGACGAAGAAATCGAAGAATTTGTCAACGTCTTCGATTATGATGACACAGTTATTCAACCAAACATCGTATTTGAGTTCGGTGAGCAAGAGTGGACAGCAGAGCAAGTTCGAAAGTATGTTGTTCCAGACCAAATGCTGACTGATGAATTTTTGACATTGTGTGACAGATGCAATGAAAAACAGCGTGACTACCAAATGGAAATACGACATCATTTCCTCAACAAAGATTTACCATTTTATCACTTTGTAAGTGGTAAAGCAGGTGTTGGAAAAAGTCATCTGATAAAAACAATTTATCAAGATGTACTCAGAATTTTGAGGAAGGATGCAGGAAATGCCGAAGGTGTTGAAGTACTTTTGGTAGCTTACACAGGAAAAGCTGCACACAACATTGGAGGAATGACAGCACATGGTGCTTTTGCATTAAATGCAGGTGCAGGTCAATCAAGAGTGACAGAACTCTCTGCAGACAATTTAAACACACTTGCTGCACAACTTTACAAATTGAAACTCATCATCATTGATGAAATTTCAATGCTATCATCCAACCTATTTGACCAAATTCATCGCACATTGACAAAAGTTTTCCGAACTCACAACACAGACAAAATCTTCGGAGGTGTTTCAGTTATCGTTGTTGGCGACTTCAATCAATTAGCACCAATTGGTAGTTACGTTTTCGAAGCGAGATCAGATCCAATTGCACGAATAGTGGGAAATCAAATTTGGCCACGCTTCAAATACTTTGAACTAGATGAAGTGATGCGACAAAAAGACGACAAGCTCTTTGCTGAAGTACTAAACCGTTTGGCAGTTGGACAAATGACAGAAGAAGACAAGCAAATGTTCCGAGATCGACAATTTTCCGAAGATCCAATTGAAGTTGAGAGATCAAATGGAGCGATTAAGTTGCTACCTCCAGAAGGAAAACAAGCGATCCGTCTTTTCCCATATAACGCTGAAGTGGATGCTTTCAACGAGGAACGAATTCGAAGACACAAAGCTACAAATCCAGATGTACTTGCAATCAAATTTACAGCTATGGACACGTTGATTGGTAGAGTCACACCAAGACAATCCAATCAAGCACTTCACTCGCTGGAGAACAAGAAAACAAATGACACAGCTGGCTTACCAAAATCACTCGAATTAGTCGTGGGTATTCGTTACATGGTGTCCACAAACATTGACGTCAGTGATGGGTTGTTCAACGGCGCATCCGGAATTTTAAGAATGGCAGAAGTTTTTCAACGAAAAGTAAACTCTGTCTACATAGAGTTTGACGATCTAAAGATTGGATTGAAAGCTCGAGCAGCACGAAAAGCATTCATGGATGCACACAATATTTCCCAGAATTGGACTCCAATTGCAAGGACAAAAAAAGTTTTTAACGTCCTTCAAAGTGGAAGTGTACAAGTTTGCAGAGAGCAGTACCCCCTAGTGGTCGCCGAAGGAATTACTTGTCACAAGAGTCAAGGTCAGTCCATGGAGCGTGTAGCAGTTCACTTAGGTGCTAGAAGCTTGCAACGCAAACTGGTGTATGTTGCCTGTTCTCGTGCAACCTCCCTGAACGGTCTCTATCTCATTGGAGAATTAAGAGACCCGAAACCACCAACCAGAAAAGACTTCCAGGTGGATACTGAAATTCAGCGTTTGAAAACAAGTTGTTTACTTACACCACGGTTCAAGATGCTCAGAGATCAATCAGCAGACATACAACTTGTGTCATTCAACGTACAGTCTCTACACAAACACGCAATCAGTATAAGAGCAGACCAAGTGTACACAGTCAGCAACGTTTTATGCTTTCAAGAAATTTGGATGAACAACACCGATGATGCCGAAATTCCAAATATGGTTGAAGTCCTCAGAAATCCTAGCACAATCAGAAAAGCAGAGGGAACCATCATCTACACAAATATCAATTCGGGATTGATGACATCACAACAAAAATCGATAAAACAAGAGTCTGGTCAACATCAACACATCGAAGCAACATCGTGTATGGTTGATGACATTGTCGTTATCAACATATACAAAAATCCAGCAACAAACAATCGGTTTTTCAAAGATTTCATCAATGAAAACTTTGCAGCACAACTCAATCAACCAAACGTCATCATTTGTGGTGACTTCAATCAAGATCTTAGCGGCCCAGGGGCAGAAATTGAAAACTTTTTCGAAACAAGCTTCAACATGCAGCTACTTTCACCAAGATTGGCAACCACGATCTATCAAACAACAATTGACGGAGTATTTGGGCGATTGGCTAATTACAATTTAGAATGTTTCATTTATGAGTCCTATTTCAGTGACCACAAACCACTTGTAGTTAGATTAAAGAGAAAATAAAAAATTATAAAATGTAAAGAAATGACTTTTAAATATAAAAAATTTCAGGTATATTCATTACACAAGAAAATTCATAAATATATGTCTAAAATCTAAACACAATTAGTGATAACTACATAATGCTGATATCTAACATAAGTACTGATACACAATACGAAAATGCGCTAACACGTCCTGAGTCCAAAAAGGGACCAGGCTTAACATGATTTTTTCTTCTTCTTTTCTATACAGATGTTCCTTGTATACATAAAATTATTGCGCCCACAGACCGTGCAAGGATACAGCTATGTTGCTTCCACTCTATTCTCAGTCTCCTTTGTTTACCTAACTAGTTTTGAATTTCAATTCGGAGTTAAGTGGACTCAGGGACATTCTGACACTTGTTGTGCTCTATATTACGTACATTTTAGCATTTTTTTAATACGTATGCTATTTTAAATATCAAACCTCTCAAACTCGTATCACTGTGTTTCAAATTGTATATATTAAATCTGTGGACCTCATAGCTTCTGGTCTATTTAATTTAGAACTATCAATGTGTCATGATAATACACGAATTCTAGGCTTCTCAAAAAGCAAATTATTTCCTATACCAATGATCTTTTTAAAGACGTCACAAACTCGATTGTGGCAACAAAAACAAAAGCAAAATATTTCGGTAATTACCTTCAACAACTCCTGGGCGTTTTGGATAACCGTTAAAGGTTTGTTCAAGTAAAATCTCTTGTGGACGTCCTTCTTGTCCCAACCTTCAAACTTAGCCTTGGCCATCTCCGCTTCTCGCTGCAGCAGCAACTCCTTTTCGCGTCTCGCCTGCTTCACTCGTGGATCGTGAGCAAAACGCCATCCCATATTTTCGCCGGGCTTGAACTTGGGGACTTGTTTATCTCTCGACGGTGCCGGGACGGCCCTTTTGATTTTCTGGACGGCTTTCGGTGACGAGACCCTTCTGGAAAATGTCTGCTGCTCGTTCTGGGATCTTGAGGATGAGCGCCTTTCCTCGTATTTTTGAAGCACACCTTCATCAACGTCTTCTTCTTCTGCCTCAAGCGAGGACAGCTCCGGCAAGGAAAATTGGATCTCTCTTTGCGGTTTGAACGCATCGATGTCCTGAGAGAATTCGTAGTCGTCGTCCTGCTCTAGGTAAGAATCTTCGAGTTCAGACTTGAACGCCAGTTTCTTGTTCTGCAATCGAAGCTCTTTTAGCCGCTTCCACTTTGAATCTCTGTGCGGAAATGCTCTGATGTCTTTTCTTTTCTTCCCGACAGTTCCGGACCGTTTCATTCCTGGCGTCCCTCGGTGCTCCGCCTCAGAGGCGTCACTGTCTTGGGTTGATGAGAAATCCTCTTGCTCAACGTCGGATGAACCTGCCTCGGTCGACACCGGCAGGTCGCTTTCTTGTGTCAGTATCGAGTCTGCCCTCTGTTTTGGGGGCTTACTTTCTCGCCTACGCCACTGCACAAGTGAGGCTCTCTGCTCCACGCGTGTCGTGTCCCTCTGCTGCCGTTGCAATGAATCGTAGACGCCCTGAGTTAGCGCGGCCTCCTCTGCGTAAATTTCTTTCAGCCGTTTCATGTTTTTCTGCTCCCTGTCTCTGATCTCCTTTTCTTGTTTCTTGGTCATCGCTACTTTAGGCGTCGCCGCCTCGTCTGTTGAATACCTTATAAGACCGCCGCTTTTCCTTCGATAATGGGGATCGGCTTTATCCACGAATGACACATCCCTATGTTGTGATTTTGAGGATTCAAGTTCCGACAGTGACACTGCACTTCTTCGTTGGGGTGATGAGAAGTCGAGAACTTGCAAGACGGATCCAGCTCCTTGTAATGTTCTTGAGGACTCTTTTCTCTTCAGAGAGGGTGAACCTTTCTGCCTGGGTGATAACGGGTCGAATACTTTCGAGGAGGACAATTCTAGTTTTGATGTTTCTTTCGGGGCTCGCCCCAACATGGGAGACCTATCTCTTTCGGGTGTTTCTTTTGGGCTTCGTCCCAACACAGGAGACCCATCTCTTTCTGGTGTTTCTTTCGGGCCTCGTCTCAAAATAGGAGACCCATCTCTTTCCGGTGTTTCTTTCGGGCTTCGTCCCAACACGGGAGAACCACCAATTTTTGGTGTTTCTTTCGGGCCTCTTCCCAACACGGGAGACCCACCTATTTCTTGTGTTTCTTTCGGACCTCGCCCCAACATAGGAGACCCACCTCTTTTTGGAGTTTCTTGCAGATCTCGCCCCAATAAGAGGGATGCGCCCCTTTGCGGTGACTTAACTTCGTTTGTTTCCAAGAATTCAGACTCTATCAAATCCTCTGTGAAATTTGGAAAAAGTTTTTGAAACGAATATTGCTCCATTTCAGTTGATTTCTGTGCTTGCCTTCGTTGCTGTAGTTTCAATTCTTTAACTTGCAATGCTTTTTTATGCTTACCAGCTGCAAGCTTTTGTTTCCCTGAGGTTAAACTTTTCTGGGGCGCGATAACAGAACCCGAATCCTGCAAGTAAAAGGTTTCTTTTAAAGCCTCAGTGGCCTTAAAATAAATTGACATACAGCAATGGAGATTTGAGACTGAGATATTGTTAACTCTAGTTAAACATCAAAATATCATAGGAAGGAATAGAAACTTGACAAACTTTCGTCAAACACAGATGTGCACAAGGGTTCTCAACTGTCAATTTTTAAGATTAGTTAATACGATTTATAAAATGTTCCCATCGTCTCTCTCTCTCTCTCTCTCTCTCTCTCTTCCTCCCTCTCTGTCTGTCTCTCTACCTCTTTTTCTTACTCTCAAAATTAAAAAAAAACAACAACAAATTCTGCTTCAGTTTTATCAATGACGATGATGTTGAGAGAACAAAGTCTACTACTTATTAGCAGAAAGCTATGTTATGTTCTACCCCTTTCTAAGTATCTATTCACAATGCGGACTTAATCATTTCAAATAAAGTAATCTGCCTTACAACCTTGACTCATATGAAATTCGTTTAACTGTACTCTGGAGATTTTACTTCCATCAAAGGATGTTCTTCCATGAAAGCATAAGGATTCTATTATTTATTTCTTCTAAATCTTACTTGAACTGTCGTTTGATCCAGCCCGGAAGCAGACATCTCACGTGATGCCCTTTGGTGCATCAGCTCCAATCTGTCTCGGACAGACGTCTTCCGTGAAGATGTTTGAATGCTCGTCCTGTCATTTTTCGAAGACTTTCTACTGTCCTGTTTCCCCACCGAGCCTTTTTGCCCGCTTGTCCTAATCTTAAGTTTTGGGGTCAGGTCAATTTTAATGATATTCTTTGGGACAGTCATGGCTCTCAAGGCCGACTGGAACTCTTCTTGGGGCAGGTCAAGGACGCGATCCAAGAGTGAGTCTTCTTGCTGAATAGTATTAAAGATTTTTGTTTGTTATGGTGTTATATATTAATTTGAATATGTTATATTATAATGAATATCTTCCACGCTACAAACATTTCATCATCAATGCGATCTCAGTAACAATTAGCCATCAACACTATAATTCGTAGAGCTTGCGGGATTCGGCAATGTTGTGCCCTTTAAGAATGAATGATCTACGAAAAGACTATTGGCATACACCGTGATCACTTTGAAAATGTCTCAATTATTTTCATGACATACTCCACCTGTTGGAAGCTGAAGAAATTCTCATCTTCTTGCCTTTGCTCTGGTAGGTCCATTAAAAGATTTGCGCTGTAGAGTTCAGCTATTATATTTTTTTTCTGGAAAGAAAAGAAGCAATAAAAATATGAAAACATCATCGTCCTTTTGTTTAACGACAGGGAAATTAAGCAAAGAAATATTGAAATTAAAACAAAAACTGCTATGATTACAAAATAAAATAGTTTGTTTATTTTTTCGAATGGATGTAGAAAATAAATGAGGGAGTTGTAACTGTTCCCTATAAGGAGTACATCCGTTAGCAAAAATATTTTAAAGTACGCGTCCAACAGCAAAACGTTTAATCCCATGTCGCAGTGTGCAAAACAAAACGAACTCATTTGCAGTTTTCATTCAATCTCAAAGGTTTAGCTAAGGCTATAAAGCACCAGCGTTTATATCGTGCTGACAGCGAGAGATTCGATTGTAGAGGTGTAAAGCTACAGGTCGAAACGCCGCTAATACAATACAGGTTGAACATCCTGTATAACAAAACGTAATCGCAGAGAGAAAAAAAAATCACAGTAGAGTCATTGCATTGATGAAACTCGCTCTAGTAATTTAGGTTTAGTTACCGATGGCTTTCGGTGTTTCAAGTCTGCACTTTCTTCGACGTTTGTCTGAAACTTCAGCCAGTCTTCGAGTTCCTGGGCAGTACTTATTGTCTCGTCCACTGGAATCTGAAGACATAAGAGTTAAAACATTTTTAAAAAAGAAATTGTTTACATTAAAAGCCAACGTAAAATTTGCGAGGTTAAAAGAATACACACATGTGTGTGTGTTTATAAATATTACTGGAAATGACTGTATGATAATATCTACTCTGATACTGTATGAATGAGTTGTTGACGGAAAAATAAACAAACGCGATTTTCTTCCTAAAAAGCTACAGCCACTTTGGATAATAAGAGTAATAAATCGACATGTTTAAAACCCCATCACCATCAAACACACAAATATTAAGTGATATTGCCTGCTTTATTTTTTAGTTAAGGGGTTTTTGTTATACACTACCCACCGAAAAATAATTATAGGTGTTTTCTGTTGATTAATATTGGGGAAGCCCTGAGGGTGGACAGAGGGCCAGAAATGCGAAATGTGACGTCCTGATGTTACCTCACTCAAATTGGGAAATCAAGGAGCATAGAAGCCGCGAACGATCCTTTAAAGACGAGAACTGAGCTGGCTGACTGGGGGTAGGGGTATCACCGGAGATAGATTACGTCAAACGAGCCCACCATATTTTATGAGGGTTTGTACAATGATTGACAGTTAACTTCGAACAATGGGAATTTGGGGGCGGGACTGACGGGTATTAGGAGGGGACGCACTGATGAGAACTGGACGGACGGACCCACTCACACAGACACACATGGGAGACGGAGATAGGGATAGGGACAGTCAGATAGGGAGACACACTGAGATAGGGATAAGTGTTAGAGTAATCATAATTAACGAAGCAAGGAATTAAACATAATTTAGTTGTACATCAGTCTTGGAGTTGGTGTTTGAGCAATAAGTAACCAAGAGTGTGTGTACTGTGGGAAGATTAGAGTGAAAGAAGTAGAGATAGTAAACACGAGAACACCCAGGTTCTTTACAACATAAAGGAAGTATTAATGCGTATTCTCATCATTATTTTAGCCTTGTTCCAGTAGAGCAAAGCTTTTCACGGAAGAGCTCCATTCCAGTCACATCTTGTCATGCTCAATATATGGACTATAGCAAAATACGCTTAAGTGTGCTGAAGCAGGATTCATATTGTGAGAAAACATATTACACAGTCCAGCTGATGTCTTACCTGTATTTATCATGACGCTATCATGCCATTCAATTTGATCGCTTATAGCCTATTCTTGTAAATGATATTTTTTCTTTATGGCGTGCTATGATATCAAGTAGGTATACACAAATTGAGGCCCACCTGTAAGTTCCAAGAACCCATGGCACAACGAGTCGGCGGGAGAAACTCTGTGATGCTTTGTTTGGGTAAGAACTTCTGCATCGGATCGATGGTGTGGACGGCGTTTCTTCTTTGGCGTACGTACTCAGCCTATTGTTCAATGACAAGATTTTTTAGTAAGTTTAAACTTTTAAAAAACCCACCAGTGCTCATTAGGTTTGTTAGGACACTTATAACCATTGTCTTTATCCCGGACACTACTGATGTTTGCATTAGCCAGGGTTCTATTGAAATTAATAACTTGTGAAGGTGCTACTGAAATTTATGGTTTGCCAGGGTGCTACTGAAATTAATGGTTTGATAGGGTGCTACAGTTTGGTGGTGAAATTTATGGTTTGCCACAGTGGTATAGCTAGGCGAGGGGGTTCCAAATTCGAAAGTTACCCCGGCCCCCTCTTTAGGGGGGACCGCACAGGAGTGTCCGAATTTTCTTAAAAATTTAATGTTAGCCACCGCCATTTATGCCGTGCCCACAAAAGGTCAAGTCCCCTCTTCTGGGCCCCAAAATCCCTAGCTACGCCACTGATTTGCCAGGTTGCTAGGGGGGTTAATGAAGTTTTTGGTTTGTCAGGTTTATACTGAATTTTATGATTTGCCAGGGTTCTAATAAAATTTTTGATTTGTCAAGACACTACTGAAACTTTCAGTTTGAATAAAAGGGAATAAAAACATATATTTAACATTTTGCATTTGCTTAAAATTGCTTTTGAGCTGATTTATATTTAAAAACTTCTCTTCTTCTTCTTCTGCGTTCTCAATTATTGAGTTTTGCGTGCCACGAGTTTTGCGCCAATTGGCCCGTGGTCTCTGACTTCAGCCTACTGTATTTTCTGGATTTGCTTCCATAGCCTTTGATCAGCCAAGACCATCTGCAAGGCAGCAGTTGTTTTTTGGCAAGTGATGCAGCGTTCACATGCCACGGCCAAGGGTTCCACGCATTGCCCCGCCGCTTTTCACCCATTTGGAGCTGGGTGGGACTCGGGGACGCCCTAGGCCCCGGGAACAAGTCCTTGGCTTCCCATGGATTCGAGCTCGTGACCATTGGAACGATAGTCGAGCGCGCTTGCCGCTCGACCACCGCGGCCCCATATTTAAAAACAAATTACTGTATTTTATTTACTGAAAACCCTAGTGGCTCTATTTACCAAAACAAAATGGCAAGATTCTGTAAAGTAAAGAATACATCGGACATACGTTTATAAATGCTAAGAAAACGTAAAATATGTTTTTTTTTCAAATTTAAAGTATATTTAGTTTAATATATTTAAAAGAAAATTTATATGGAAATTAGAAAGGGACTTAAACAATTCGATGAACAAATATTATAGAAGTAAGATACATATTTTAAACGTAAATAAAAATTTGATAAGCAATAACTGTGTCAAGTACCTCTGTATCAAGAGCAGTTGCACTTTCTTCTTGTATTTCATTTTCTAACTGCAACAGAAACAGCAAAAAATCTTCTCTAAAGAGGATGCAATGGCTGTGATAGTTAGGCTATTATCTTAGATATACCGACGCTTCTTCTATGCGGAAAATAATTGCGTCCACATACCATGAAGGATAATCTGTTCAAGTGATGCAGCGTTCACAGGCCACGGCTATGAGGAATCCACGCATTACCCAGCCGCCTAACTAATGTTAGGTACCCAATCGGAGCTGGGTGGACTCAGGGACGTTCTAAGCCCTGGGAAAAATCTTTGCCTTCTAATGGATTTGAACCCGACCACCGTGCTGATCAATAAGTGATAGAAATGTCTGTATTTTATCTCCCTTTTTTCTGGGTTATTACATTTTTTAAGAAGACTTTTCTGTCCAAACTATAGG
Organism: Radix auricularia; assembly: GCA_002072015.1. Lineage (NCBI taxonomy): Eukaryota > Metazoa > Mollusca > Gastropoda > Lymnaeidae > Radix > Radix auricularia. The sequence goes on along the minus strand of MUZC01000324.1, from coordinate 22,338 downwards.
CTCTTTTAAAACCTTTGTTGAGGGTATAAACAAATCATTGAGATTGACAATTAAACGGTGAGATCAACTATAAAACTGACATCGGTGAAAACACTGTATAGTAAAAATGGATAAAATACATACCTAGCTTGAAGGTTAAATGATAGCCTATGGATGTGGATAAAACATCCTGACTTACACTTAACTTATAAAGACCACTTTCTTCCCCTGGCGACCCCTTGCCTCTTGGGGTGGTCTTTTTCTTTTTCGGGATCTCAGAGTCCTAAGACGTATCGAATAGAAGAAGCGATCATTGCGAGACGTGGTAGTTCGAGGGGGTAAAAAAGTTAAAGAATCAGCGAAAATAAAGTTTTAAGAACTAGAACAGCTTTGTGAATGTAATAGATTAAAATAGTTTTGAACGACCATGTTGTAAGGTATACAAATTGAAACAAAGGTTTACTTCACGCCCATTAACCATGGCAATAAGTTTAACTAAAGGGAACCGACTTATTTCCTTTTTAAACTTGTGTAAACACATTCGTTGACAATCCCAGCCCATCCCGAGAATGTGAACAGTTCTTTCGTAAGTCAAGCATTGAACCCCAGGCTTACCGCTTGACGCTCAAGACGCTCAGATCTTTCTTGACGCTCAATTCTTTCCTGACGATCAATTCTTGCGTGACGCTCAGATCTTTCGTGACGCGCAAATCTTTCCTGACGCTCAGATCTATCGTGACGCTCAGATCTTTCGTGACGCTCAATTCTTTCGTGGCGCTCAGATTTTTCGTGACGCTCCAGTCTATCGTATCTTTCAAGTTTCTCACGACGTTCGAATCGCTTGCTGGGAGAGACGACTTGATATGAGCCGTGCTGATGGTAAACCAGGGGAAAATGACTCAGATATGTTGGTCAAATAGATGACTCAGATATGTTGGTCAAATAGATGACTCAGATATGTTGGTCAAATAGATGACTCAGATATGTTGGTCAAATAAATGACTCAGACATGTTGACCAAATAAATGACTCAGACATGTTGACCAAATAAATGACTCAGACATGTTGACCAAATAAATGACTCAGATATGTTGGTCAAATAGATGACTCAGATATGTTGACCAAATAAATGACTCAGATATGTTGATCAAATAGATGACTCAGATATGTTGGTCAAATAGATGACTCAGACATGTTGACCAAATAAATGACTCAGACATGTTGACCAAATAAATGACTCAGATATGTTTACCAAATAGATGACTCAGACATGTTGATCAAATAAATGACTCAGAAATGTTTACCAAATAGATGACTAGAATGTTGACCAAATAAATGACTCAGATATGTTGACCAAATAAATGACTCAGACATGTTTACCAAACAAATGACTCAGACATGTTGACCAAATAAATGACTCAGACATGTTGACCAAATAAATGACTCAGCCATGTTGACCAAATAAATGACTCAGACATGTTTACCAAATAGATGACTCAGATATGTTGACCAAATAAATGACTCAGACATGTTGACCAAATAAATGACTCAGACATGTTGACCAAATAAATGACTCAGACATGTTTACCAAATAAATGACTCAGATATGTTGACCAAATAAATGACTCAGATATGTTGACAAAATAGATGACTCAGATATTTTGAGCAAATTAATGACCTAGATCTGTTAATTAAATAAATTAATTAGAACTGTTAACTAAATGAAAGGCCCAGGCGGCAATCTGTATCACGTGATTATAGACTGCCAAGCGATCATGTGCGTCACTTGATAATAACGATGGCAAGATAATTAAAACAATCATTAACGCATAAGCTGTTCATATTTTGTTTAAAGTAACTACGAGCCTCGGTTCTCAAACTCCTGTTACAAAGACAACATATTACTTAGATGGATGGATGTAACGAAATGAAGTGAACAAGCGCTGACAAGAAACAGTTGCAACCACTCTTACCCTGGACATAGTCGGCGACATTTCGACCTGCAATGATAGGATGTTTTGGTATTAGTAATATCCTCAAATACGTGCTAGTACACACCAAAAACACTCTTAATTCCAAACTACTAGCATTGGTTTAATTAAATCACGTGCCGTAAACTATTCATGGTTCTCAAAAGACTAATACGGCGCTTTGCATTTTAAAAATTGTCAATATGCTTCAGAAAGATCAGTGGTTTAGACCTAAGACGTTGACAGAGAGCTAGTGATGTTTTAGTAACACACATGTGAGAAGGGACAAGCGTAGAGTCCTTCGGTCACCATTACCGTTTATTAAACGAGATGACGTTCACTCTATGTTTGGGGATAAATAGACAATTTTGGTTAGATGGATTAAACAAAACAAATGCCACTTGGCACATGCTAATGCTAATCATTAAAAAAAATAATAATTGAAACTATTTGAAAGCGTTGTAAAAAAAAAATGCATAAAAACGCATGCGGTCTAGAAAAGTTCATGATCAGTTTTAAGAGTAAACCTAATAGTTAGTACATGTGCTGAGTTACCTCCCCTTGTTTGAGATTTAAACCCTGTTTCTTGGATCCACGCTGTGAGAAAGGCATATAAAATCATTAGGATATCAATTAAAAGACAAGCAGGTAGACACACAGTGAGAAAACAGACCACTGGTACAGTGATGATCAGCAATTTTATGTTAACATGCGCATAAATAAATGCAAACAAAAATATAAATTTAGTTTAGTGTTGTTGATGAACGATAAGGTAGAGACAAGTAATGATAAGTAACTCTGAATAAATACGATACCGACTCTTCTCATTGTGTCGTCGATTTGGGCATGTGGCGATACAACATCCTTGACAAGGAAGACAGAAGAAAAAGATAAGTCAGCTACATGTTAATAGCAAATGAGATCTTTGAAAAAATCAAAGCGTTTTAATAATTAATGGCTAGGTCCCTTAGAATCGAAGGAGCGCATATATTCGAACGACGCCGCCCAGCAGTTAAAGAATTGACACGCAGCTAATTTAAATAAGGATCGTATATTTTGGCTTATCAGGGTGTAAAATTTTGGGCTGAAATGGATGGTGTGCCAACTTTGCTGACTTGTTAATTGTTTTATTTTGACCATGAACCAACGAGTGTAAGGGGACCATTGCCTATTGGAGTGGTTTAAACGTTTATAATTTTTAGTTAGGCCATGAAAAGAAATTAAAATTAAAGCCTTACATTAATAATCAAATGTGGTTTAAAGGGTTAAGTCTAGGGAACTAGTTACCTCTACTGATTTGAAAAAACCTCCAATCTTTTTTGATGCATGCTGGACGAAAACAGATAAATAAATTTTTTTAAAAAGAAAGATGGGCAGAGGAGGAAAAGATACTGTTAGCAAAACAATTTTTTAAAAAAGTTACACGCTCATTTATTTTAGACATATATTAATGCGTTATAACGTAGACATTTAGCTAGCTAGATAGGTAGATAAGTAGACATACATGTAGACAGTAATGTTGTTACCTAGGCAGAGAGCTGGCTAGCAAAGGAAGTAGGTAGGTTGTTTTATTGGAATGCTTTCTTCTACAGCGCTAACACTATCAATGCTAGACTACCAAGCTCGTTGTTCTAACACTATGTTACACTAGCAAGCTCGTTGTGCTAACACTATGTTACACCAGCAAACTCGTTGTGCTAACACTATGATACACCAGCAAGCTCGTTGTGCTAACACTATGATACACCAGCAAGCTCGTTGTGCTAACACTATGATACACTAGCAAGCTCGTTGTGCTAACACTATGATACACTAGCAAGCTCGTTGTGCTAACACTATGATACGCTAGCAAGCTCGTTGTTCTAACACTATGTTACACCAGCAAGCTCGTTGTGCTAACACTATGATACACCAGCAAGCTCGTTGTGCTAACACTATGATACACTAGCAAGCTCGTTGTGCTAACACTATGATACGCTAGCAAGCTCGTTGTGCTAACACTATGATACACCAGTAAGCTCGTTGTGCTATTCCTATGCTACACTAGCAAGCTCGTTGTGCTTACATTATGATATACCATCAAGCTCGTTGTGCTAATACTATCAATGCTAGACCAGCAAGCTCGTTGAGATCTATGTTGTTATATTGATCGAAAGGTAGGCGCAAACGTCGCCTTGTAGGTATGCATGTATTTAGGAAATTTGATTGTCAGGCAGGTAGTAATTGAGATATATAGGGATGTAGATATGCAGGTAACTAGGTAAAAGGTAGGCAGGTAGATATGGCTTTATCTTGCTAATAAGTGCGGTAGTTAAGGAAATAAGTAAGTAGGTAGGTAACTAGTTACGTAACTAGGTAGGTTGGTAGGTAGTAAGGTATGTATTTATGAAGCTATCAAGCGATGTTGATAGGTAGGTAAGTCGGCATCTAAGTATAAATGTAGATGAAAAGAGAGGCACCCAATTAAGGTGAAAAAGGCAATTAGATATGGTAACTTTAAGTCTGCTACAAACTTTTTTTAGTAGGTCGTCTATCTGGCCACTTGTGGGGCCGATATCCTGAAAAGAAGAAAGAAAATAACATGAGTTTGGGCGTCATTGCTGGACATTCAGGAATGATAGTTTACACATGTTTCAATACTCATTGTTGGATATTGTAGAGATCCTGGGTGTTTTCATGTTTAGTGTCTCTACGTTTTTCAATCTAATCGTGTCACAGTACACACTCTTGGTTACTTATTGCTCAAACACTAACTCCAAGACTCATGAACAACTAAATTCTGTTTAATTCCTTACTTCGTTAATTATGGTTACTCTAACACTTATTTTTATCTACGTCTGTCCGTGTGTGTGTGTCCGTCCATATATTTCTTGTCAGTGCGTCCCCTTATATACCCGTCAGTCTCCGCCCCCAAATTCCCATTGTCCGAAGTCAACTGTCAATCATTGTACAACCCCTCATAAGACACGGTGAGGCTTGTTTGACGTAACCAATCTGTGGTGAGACCACAACCCCATGCCAGATGGCCCGTGTGTTACGGCGTCAGTTCACACCACCGTCCAGTCCCGTGGTCAGTCGCCGTCCACATCAAAGAATCCAAGGTTGGCGTCCGTTCCTCACCCGCAACCGGAGATAACACTCCGCACCAGAACATCACATCTGGTTTCTGACCCTCTGGACTCACCACACCCGTCCAGCTCCAAAGGACACCATCTCTCTGAGCGCCGACAATGCGCCCTCAGGTTTCCACAATATTAAGGGATGATAGTTTACACGGAAATAATATAAACTTTTAAAAAAATATCCCTATGTGACGTGTGTCTTTATTTGACTTTTCTGGCGTTGTTGTAAACTATCTAACCCCCTCCCCCCCAACCCCATGTGTATAAAAATTTGCTTTAAGCAGTGTCATTCAAATGTGAAGGAATACAAATCATTTAAGTACTTTAATCTCATTTGCTAAATTTTAAAATTAAACGAATAATAAAAAACTATTTATCTAAATTCGCAATAAAAATTTAATGCTTTTTAATACTTCAAATAACAATTAGATTTTTGTTCTTATGAATATAATCTTGTTAAATGAATTCCCCCTCACTAGTGAGAAGTACTGTTTAATGCCAGGAGTGCCAATACGGATTAGCAAAAGGTAACATGAAGAACTTATTTGACGTCAGCTCTGAGGGAACCTTCCGCTTAGGTGCAATTCTTATGTTGGTCACTTTGATGAACCCCCGTCTAGCGACAGTCTGTGGATAATGGAATCGCTTGCTGAGCCGGGGTTGCGTCGAGGTTGTAGTGAGTCATGGTAGGTAAACCAACCCCTGATTTGTAAGGGCAAATTTCGTGGAAGGCATTTTCGATCGTATTCTTGAATGCGCAGGCAATCCCCTCAGAGGCAACCTATTCGGGATATTAGGTCCCTCGGGACCTAAGGGGATATAGTTGCTAGAATTGATTCCCGGGAAGATCTATTAAGAGCTTTACTCTCAGGGTTGCTGACCCCATTACAGATGTAGGATAGAATGTTCACATTTTCATAAACAACTCACTTTAAAAAAAAATGAATTGTGGATTCTTTTTATCGATGTATAAATTCAAATCATTGTTGAATAACCTATAAGTAAGTATATAATAACACAATTGAATTTTTTTCTCATAAATTTCTAATTTGGTTTTTGCCGATGGCGATAGAGAAATATCAATGAAGAGTGAACAAAATATCATTTATAAATTTTGAGCTATTTCAACTGAGGCTTAAATTAAACGATTTAAGAAATTTAATGTGTGGCAAATAACAAGGGACAAGACCGAAATGGTTTTCTTCACCTAAATCTTAAATGATTATTTGCTATAATTGCAAAAATAAAGATGATTTATTAAAGTCTCTAATATTAACTTTACCGTCTGTCTGTCGTGTTCACGCTGAAAAATAAAAGTAACAAATGACCCACTTCCCGTGATCCTATCGAGCTGAAATTTTGCACATAGACTTTTGTCACCTAACTAAGCATTCTCTTAAAATTTCAGATCGATTACATTTACTATAAATGGGTAAATGAATTTTAGTTGATCTCTATGAAGCATCAAAAATTAATGCTAGTCAGTCGCGATGTGCGTATTATATGAAACATAATCAATACTTTTAGTTATGCAGAGTATAAAAAGGCATTTATAGTCAGAAACTTAGTTTTTACGGGTTGCTTAATTGAAGTATTTTGTGAACATACCTGGTCGTCCCAACGAGCGTTCAGCCAGGCTGAGGACAAAGGACTTCATTTAAAGACTCTATAACAGAGCAGGAGAATTAAATAAACGTGAGCAATGTGTGGAGCCTCTGGTATTCTTAAAAGCTCTTCTATATACATTAAACATATATTTATAAAGCTTTTTTCAACTTAAAATCCTTCATAGTGTTTAGATTTCTTACAATTATGAATCTTTCTATAATTTGACTAATTATTAAGCATTTCCCATATTTTTAAAAATTGAAATCTGCCGAGTAATTAAATAATCTGACAATTTTACTCCGTGCCTATTAGAAATCCATCACGTGATCTCATAAATTCAGCATGTGATCTCAAACCTTCATTAAAAATCGCTTAAATCCACAAGCTGAACTAACAATTCCACCTACTGATTCTTTAATCCACCACCGCCTGTTCTAACAATCCCATCGAATGATTCTTTAATCCACCGCCTGATCTAACAATACCACTGAGTGATTCCTTAATCCGCCGCCTAATCTAACAATCCCACCGACTAATTCCTTAATCCACCGCCTGATCTAGCAATCCCACCGAATGATTCCTTAATCCACCGCCTGACCTAACAATGCCACTGAAACTTCCAAAAATTCACCGCCTGGTTGAGGAGACAGGCCACGGCCTTGACCCACGTACTTTTGCGTCCCATCGAGGCCATCAGGGCCGTGTCTCTCAGTGCTGTGGTCTTGGCCACGATCCTCTCCAGCTTCTTGACCACGGTGTCGCTGATGGTCTCGTCCTTCTTGGCGGCCTCAGTCGTCACCACCTGCCACCGCATCTTGACCGCGGACGGCACCTTGTGCTTGATTCTGTCGGCCGCGTTAAGCGTGTGCTGGGCCCTTGCGATGGCCATGGCACCGATGTAAGTCCAGTTGCTCCTGTAGGAGCTGGTGGGTGGGACGAAGATCTCACTCCTGGATGTGGAAAGTGTCATAGACACTGTGGAGACAGTGTTTAAGAGATGTCACATTGAAGCACAGTGAGGAGTCTATATCTTAGATTGTCTTAGAATCATAAGGCGTAGTAGCTGGTATATAATAAATAACATTTATGATAGATTGACAAATTGACTTATTTATTACGCATTGTGTTAATGTTTATTTAGTGAAGAATTATATATAATTTTACTTATTAAAGACAAAATCATTTAAAATGATATCAGATGAATCAACTTTAAAAAATACATGTAGATGTTTTTATCTTCATAATAAAATATTAAAAAATAAGTACATAAATAAATATATTTTACTTCTAAATTCACAAACTACTTACTAATGGTGTCCGTTTTCTCAAGATGGCTGCTTGATTTCTGCTCAATAACTGGTGAACAAAGAAAATCAAACATATTTTTTAAATTAGATCGTCTAAATATTTGTGCCATAATTTGTTTTTTTTCTTTTATTCTCATATGCTTACACGCCAAGAAATTAGATTTTAAAATTAAATTTATCAATAAAAAAGAACACGTGAATGATGTGTTGTGGGTATAGTATTTTAAAAATATGTTAGATATTGATTTTAACAGAAATATCTCTCCTCCGGCTATCGGTTATCAGTACAGTGATTCGATATACAAGAACTTACGTATTGTCTTTGACATCTTACTGAGGCTCTCCGTGGACTTCTGAGCAATTGCTGAGGACAGATAGAAGACGGTCGTGAAGGGAACAGCATGGGAGAGAGTCCTGTCAATTACCTTAAACAGCTTGACAACTTGTGAGGTGGGGGGATGAAGAAGTGGTATATCATTTTAAATTGGTCCATTCTGGACAAACTCGATACAGACTCAAACTGGTCAAACTTTATTTTTATTTTTTTTTTTTATAGAAATGTAATCTTTCATGTGGTGGTGTATTGTGATCTTTAGGGTTCGATCTGATGTAGAACAAAGTACATGATGATACTAATCCCATATCTTGACAGCAAGGACATCTAAGAAAGGCCATACGATAGAGGACTAAATGACTGAGTTGGCAAATGCGTTTCGTGTTATTGAATGTTAAGCTTTGAGCATAATGTTGGCTTTATACTACGCTGCACTGGTTACAATCTAAAACACAAAATACTAGTTTAGTGTGCTGGTCACAAGTCTTAGTATATACGATAAATCTGAACTACAAACGTGGAAAGAATGTGTTAACGGGTGGACAATATACGTGCCAATAGAAAATAGGAAAACTTATATGGAATCAAGTTAAAATATGAACACAATTTGGAATGAAATACTCGGAACAATTACGTGCAACGAACAAATTTCAAAAATGTAAAACTTACGTGGAATAACCGCGACTGTAACAATATAGACTAATGAAATATGAAGCAATTTGGAGTCAAATAAATTTAATGTTATTCTTTACTTTAAATAATTGTTGATAAAATATTGCGTATGTTGTTGATTTCGACAAATGTATTCCCAATGATCACTTAGTTAAATATACAAATTTATACAATATTTTTATAAGTTGAATAAACGTAATGTTAATTTTATTGGTGTTCGCCCATGGTATTCTTTTCTAAGACTCTAACAAATACTGGTAGGACTTTTTTTTTACTGATGTGAGACTACCAATTAAGTCATGCTATGTCAAGTCAACTTTAAACTCAAGTCATGCTTTGTCAATGTCCATCCTAAGTCTGCCTAGGTCCTGATTTTGTGAACCAGCATAAAGTCGATTTGTACATTGGCTGCTAGAATCGTCCTATATCCAAATAGTCATCATTTTCCAGCTCCATATAAGCTTATTTTATATCTATCCCTAAACAAGTCTTCCTCCTCTAGTTTCCAGCCACATATTAAGTTTATGCCATCAACTACAGTCTAAAGTTTGGATTTTACCTCCATTTTCTGTGTCTATGGCCCCGCTAAACAATTGTTACAATATTTCGTCTATAGTATTTTAATGTCAATTTTTTCACTCGAAACTTACTTAAAAGTTATCATATAAATATACTTCAAATATGTTTAACTATTCTGAATGTGTAAATGCAATTGATTTCCAATTATTAACCAGGTTTTTTTAAAAAGCTAATAATTAGTTAAAATGTCATGTTAATATTTTAGTTGTATAAATTGCCACATATATTTTATAGTTGATATTTACTGCAAATTTTCTAGTTGTTTATGTTACTAAACAACGCGATATGCTCTTAAAGTAGCCTTTTCTTCAAATCATGCAAACATCAATCTTTGTTACCAGAGTTTTACATTAATAAATATGTCATTAAAAAAAAGTATCATTTAATATTTAAAAAAGAATAATTAAAATGGCAGACAACCTATTATGTACAGTTATCTTATCTATAACAGATTCTCCGTCTACATAGAAGATCATTGCATTTAGTTACCTCCGTGACCTTTTTTCCTTGATGGGCCAAACCTTCCGTGAGCGGCAGACACTATGAGTTTCTCTTGAAATAGAAAATAGTTCATCGTCATTTACCCTGAAAATTTACTTCACCCTAATCTGTTTAACGCATTTTAATTCTATTCAGTATTGATATCTTTAAAAAAAATTCTTTTATTTTTCACAAATGTAAAATGTCCTAAGAGCCGAAAAACTTTACCAAGCCTAAAAGTACGTGTGCCAGGTGGACACATGCTTACCTCACCAGCCTTAAAACTGAGTGACCCAATGACCTTAATATTACGTCATCAGCCCAGAAACTGAGTGACCAATGACCTAATGATTGCCTTACCCGCCCTAAAACTGAGTGAACCAATGACCTTAAGATTACGTCATGAACCCTAAAACTGAGTGAGCCAATGTTTATACACTAATCCCAACTAGTCTTATAACTAAGTAATTACCAATATAATATTTAAGTATCTAACACTTCACTTGAATATCTCCTACCTCCGTCATCGCTTGCTTTTTTCTTTTTTCTATCAACTGTAAAATACAAAATATTTTAAAACATTTAAAGAAATTTGAACTTCATAACTTATTTGATAACTCAGAGTCCAGATAAAAGTAACTCATTAATTCTAGTTAAGTTAAATTGTGTTTTTGAAATATATGTGATTCAGGTAGACAATGACAAATAAGTTATATGTGATTGATTTGGTCGTTTGACAGTAACTTACTTTTGAACTTGCCCTTTTTTCGCATTTTCCCTTTCTTCTCTGATGATGATTTTAAAAATAAAAATCATTAACTTATGCAGTATATTAGTGAACTATAAATGTTTAACAAGACTATGTCAATAACAAAAGCTCTTGTTGTATACACTCTTCTTACAATTTTAAAAGTATACAGAATTCATGTTTATTTTTGTTTTTCAAAATTCAATATTTTTTTTTTATCCATGAAGGTCCATGGGAGCAAGTGAAGTAGCGTTCACAAGTTTCATTGACCACTAGCGAGCATGGGATTGTGTGGTTGGCACAATGCCCCGGGGGCCTAGCCGGTACCATGGCTCGAACTCGCGACTCTGGTTCTTGCAGTTGTTCGGTAGTCCAGCTCGCTACAACTTAGACCACCACGCCCCCCCCCAAAGTCAATATTACAAATTAAGTATTTTTTCTCTCCCAACTTGCTGAAGCAATTATTATTGAACTATTAAATTATTAAAAACATTTTGGGTGTGTTACATATTATTTCATATATAGTAGCTCACTACTCACTGTCTGCTTAAAAAATAACAAGACATTTTAAATACAAAGATCTTTTTTATTGTATTAAAGAATTACGACTTCTCAGCACCACTTGTTTGTTGTTCTTGCCATTTTCGTCCAGAGAGAAATAAATGGAAGTAATTCTTTAGAAGTCAAGTCTCTCGAATGACTCCTTCGACATTTTGTACACATCCAGTGATATCAGTATCAGTTAATTGTTTCAGAGTAACTAAGATTCAACTACAAACAAATAGATGAATCCACAATGGATAAGTGAGAGGAATAATCAGGGAACTCACCATCATCCTCCATTTGTAGGTCAGAAGCTTTCGGACCTGGTAGAATTGTCGAGTTCTGATCGTTATTTTAAGTGTCATTTAATTAAACAAGGAAGTGATTAATATATGTATTAATTCCCAATGCAATGTTTTTTTTTAAAATTTGATTTCAAGTAGAAATTGTTAATGGTAAGCTTTTTATTTCTCTCCCATTCCCCCCTTAATATATACCTTACAATGTATCAAAATTTAAGTCTATTTATAACATTTAAATTTTTAATTCCTGACACCTTAAATTTTTAAAAATAAAAATGAGCATAAACTTAGTGATTGCATTATGTCCATTTTCAAATCAACCATTAATTCGAGTTTTCCATCAACCTAATCCCGAAAATTCCAAATAACAAGAGTAGGTTTGAAAAGCCACAAGTCCTTGCAAAAAAACCTATTTGAATGTGTGCTGAGCGGTGTCCGAGATTACTCAGCAGGATACTTACTAACAGCCGGCAAGCTGAGATGTGGTGAGGCTCTGAGGCTGGTCTGAACTGCATAGAGATGGAACACATCGCTTTATTAGAGCCAACATTTAGCGCCTGTCACTCATTAATATTAATTGAGATAAAAGAAAAATCAAGTCTATACATTTTAATTAAAACCTAATGGATATGATTAAAAGAGGATTCAATAACGCCTGTACTGAATATAAATTTTATTGAGTTTATGCTTATGATTTATTTTTTGTTTAGGAATAAATTGGAGGTCTGTAATGGCGCTATATCTTAAAAAATACATTTCCTTTTCAAACATTTTCCTTTAAAGCAATTTTAGAAAAACTTTGTATACACGCTCATTCTTCTAGACACACCCGTTCTTCTAGAAACGCCATTTCTTCTAGACACACCAATTCTTCTAGACACACCCATTCTTCTAGAAACGCCTTTCTTCTAGACACACCCATTATTTTAGACACACCCATTTCTTCTAGACAAGCCCAACAACTTACCTTCCTGACCACTCTTAGCGTCTTTGAGTTTAGATTTTTTAGAATGGCCTTTCGATCGCCATTTCCTTACTGTAAATTAAAACAAACCACACATTATTAAGTATATATAGTCTCCACATTATCTGTCAAGGATTCGAGGGGGGGGTGGCGGGGAGGAATATTGGTAAAATCGCTCTCAATTTTAATACAGAACTTAAAAGGCAACGGTTAACAAAGACGTCATGGATAATTATAACAGTGTATACTTGATGTAAATACTTAACAATAATTTGTTACTGGGTCCTGCTACAATTGGCTTATAACCAAATCTCTAGAAGTCTACTTTCACCAGTTTCACTTTCATTGAGGCAATATGTTGGTCATGTATTAAATAGAATGTATACGTGACCTTTCATCTCAACACAATTTTATTGTAACTGCAGCTATCCCAACTACAGTTCTGTTTCTTTGTTAATTTATTTTTACAATTGCTTTTCTTGACTGGCTGAACACTGGTAATGGTCATGGTGTTTTAATCCCATGGCATATGAAAAAAAAGATGGACATTTTGTGCAGAGTTCGCAATCAAGTTTCAGCCATGCACTGACCTTTTATTGGTCAGTGTTCTAGCAAGACTGTCGCTGATCTTATAGGACCTCTCAGGTCATCTTGGTCAGTGTTAATAAAAGGTGGATTTTTACCTCGGTCTGGTTTCTGTTTCCATTTAGTACTATCCCGGGTCCTAATTATTTTATTGTAGACAGGGAAATTTTCTATCTTATAAATTGTAATTGTTATGAGGTCGTTAAAAAAGAAAAAAAATTACAAAAAAAAAAAAAAAAGTACTTTTACGTACTCAGCGCAGCAAATTCCTCATCAGTTTTTGTGAAAAATGCGGCATCTTTTCGTTTCCCTGTTGAGAAATATAAATTAAAATGAAATTTAAAATGACATATTTTTTTCTCTTTTAAATGGTGCAAGTGTCGATCAATGCAACATTGGCACTAAATACTTCAAGAAAGATAGATGCTTTTTTTAAAAATACGTTTACCCAATAAAATTTATTTACACGTCGAATCTACCGGTTAATTTTTTGTTTAAAAAAATCTGTACAAGAGAGCATACATAATAACAATTCAATAAAAAGCCCTGTTGAGAATCCACGTGGAAGTTTCTATCAGTTTTTAAATAAATATGATTTTACTTTGAATCGCACAAATGTTAGAAAATAATTAATGTTTCCTTAACATACTTTATACACACACACATACATACATACACACACACATATATAATTATGTATGTACGTATGTATATAAATTTTATTATCACAGTACATGATAAGCTTTTGTTTTAATTTAAAAGAAATTGAGTCCAAGATTAGAAATATCTTGGAATATTGGAAATGCCTAAAAAAAAAAAATAATAATTAATTCAATGGTACTGGGCATACTTAGATAATTGAAATGAACCCCACAGCGTATTAAAAATAGGGATGTATTTACTTTAAATAAAAATAAAGTATCTTATTCCAATTTTTAAAAATTTTTTACAAGAACTCTTAGCAAACATGAAATAAACAGGTTGTAAGATAGACAACAGAACAAGATAATCTTTTCGTTTTTTAGAGCTCTGTAACCAGCCATGTGTCACAAAGAGCGCTACAGAGAAGTTTGACCGGAAGAAGTGAATCATTCTTAGTCATTTAAAAATGATATAAATAAATGTTTCAACGTTTTAAATGGAACATTTCATTGAAATTATTACTTTGCCTTATAAATATTTTTCCTTATATCATTGCGATTTAAAGCGAGATTTGCCTTGATTACCATTGGCGGGCTCTCTATACAAGTACTATTGATCTTTAAGCGATGGAAAGTTCTTATACCAATTTGAGTCATGTCTGATGTATCTCCTTGAGACTTGACCAAGTTTTGTGCCCACCTGAGTTACAAAGTAAAGCTCAAGTTTTGACGGCTAAATACAAGTACAATCTACCCAAGCAAAGTACGAACTAGGGCTTGGGCCCATCAGTACATGTCCCGAGCGCTGTCCATATCATCCGTTTATATTTGTTTGGGGGATGACATTGAAAAAAAACTATAGTCAGTACTTACAAAAGCTCCGTATTTCATCATCTGAAAACAAAGTTTTAAAAAAGTGAAAAGAAAAATTGACAAAAGTTAAAGAGGCCTTTAAAATGTATTATTTCCTTTTTTAGGTTGATACTTGTTTTGTTTCATTTCTTCAGTACCAGTAAATATTAGAGAAGATAGAGTATCCCGGGAGATCTTCAGGAATTGAACATAGCTAAGAAGATAGAGTATCCCGGGAGATCTTCAGAAGTTTAACGTAGCTAAGAAGATAGAGTATCCCGGGAGATCGTCAGAAGTTTAACGTAGCTAAGAAGATAGAGTATACTGGGAGATCTTCAGAAGTTGAGCATAGCTAAGAAGATAGAGTTTACTGTTTTAACTTTATTATATTGACATTTTTAAAATTAATATTTCGTTGCTATCAATTTATTTTTTACGCCAGGAACGTGTCAGGTAAATAATTATAATTAATTTACAACTATTACGAATGTGTTTTTTCAAACATATGTCTCGAACTTAAGATATAAATTATTTGCTTACATTTGAAAAAAAGAATTGCAAAAATTAACAGGAGGGAATGGGAGAGTCTTTTTACACCTCGCCTCGTCTATGTTGTTACAGTTACAGGACATGAAGGTCGGCTAAGAAACCATGAAAAGACCTAGTGTTAGACGAATGAATGGGACATAACTCACCAGTCCAGGAATCGGCGTCCATTTTGTTGAGAGCTCTCTTTATTCTCTTCTCGCTAATAGCTGGGCACAGAAAGACATTTGGAAAAAAGACAGTCGATTAATGCAGGTTCGTTCTGATAAATACATAAATCGTATATAAATAAATAAGCATATAAATAAATGACTAAAAATGGTGTTGGTCATTCATTGGGAGTATACTGTATGGATAATCTGATATAATTCGACAATGTTTAATTATAAAACTAAAACTTGATGGAAAGAAATTGCACGCATTTTTTTGTCAACACTTATGCTGATATTCCATTCCGATCCATTTTTTTGTGGTCATGATTGTCCCTCGTTATTTAACATAGTATTTAAGTATTTTAAAGGTGTTAACTAAAATTGACGTCAAAGGCTCAAGTCTGACTTAAGGAAATTAAAGCAACATATTTGGCAAGAGAGTATAATGTTTTTATCTGCTTAAATCATTAAATATTGCAACGAAATATAACGAGAATGAAAGCGTATGCCTTTAATGAGACTGGAAGCCAGGTTAATGCTATTAGCACGTTCGTATAAGTTCACAGGTCGGAAAGTCTTTTGTTTGAATTTTTTTACTTTGGTTCACTTGGTAACTCAATCTATGCACGGTGTGTAATAAGACAAGTTTCGCTTTCAAAACACTTACCATCGCTTTCAACACTGCCATAGTGTGCAGAAGTAGTATGTAATGGAGGAAACAGGTCGCAAATCGGTGGGGCAGCCCCACCGACGTCACTTCCGGTCTATGACGTCACATATGGTGGGCGTGGTTACTTCCGGGTTATGTTGGGGGTCATTTCCGGTTATGGTGGGGTCATTTCCGGTTATGGTTGAGGTCATTTCCGGTTATGGGTGGGGGTCATTTCCGGTGGGTGTGGTACCAAGATGGCGCCGAACATGTCTAAACACGTGTCCAAGATGGCGACCAAGATGGCGACCAAGAGGGCGTCCAAGATGGCGGCGAACATGTCTGAACTTGTTGTTCAAGATGGCGTCCAAGATGGCGGCTTGGCGCCAAACACGTAAGTTGTTTCCCTTTGTTTTCTTTTATTTATTAGTTATTGATTTTATTAAACCTTTATTGATTTCATTGTATTGTAATTTGAAATTCATTAGTTACTTGTATTTACTTTATTGTTATTAATTTTATTAATTACACACTGATTTTAATTTATTTCTTTTAATTAGTTATTAATTTTTTAATTTATTGATTAATTAAATGTTTTGTTCTTTGCTTATTATGTATTGTTATTGATTTTAGTAATTACATATTGATTTGTCTTTGGTGATTAATTTTTATTAATTACATATTGATTTTAATTTATTTCTTTTAATTAGATATTGATTTTTATTAACCTTTTGGTATATTTACTTGTAAGTACTTTAACTTATTTTATTCTCAGTAAGGGGCAACAACTGTGTATATTACTTAAGTAATTTAAGTTAACTCCCTTTGTTTTACAACATTTTTACAACATCCAAGTAAAAACATAAACACGTATCGTACATAAATTTTTAAGGCTGATAAATAGCTTTTTCCCGTTTTAGTGGCCAAGGTTTTTTACTTTTAGATTTTGGTGTCTTCTCTTCAGTGGTCCTTTTTTTGGTCTGTTTCCGGAGGTTCCGCCGCGCCTCTCTCTTTGTTTTTCTCCGGTAATACCGGAGGAGCCTCCGGTGAATTTTAGAAAATGTTATTTCTATAAGTTCCTCCTTGGTCAGGACCACCCCCATAGCTTTTTTCAACTGCTCCTGCAGTTGGTTTTCAAAAGTTTTTGTCATTAGACATGAATGACCGAGCTGGTTTGGCTGTTTGGTCTCACATCCCCAGCAGAAGTTTGTTTTATCCTCCATGGCCTTGAATAGTTTTTTAATATAACCTTTCGTCATCCTAAATAGAAGGAAAGAAATAATAGTCATATAAAATAAAAGTAAACAAATACAATTACAACATATCTAGGAATGGACCCTAGGTGGAAACATCCCTTCACCGCTCTTATTGCGGGCCCAACCGGGAGCGGAAAGACCGTATTTGTAACAAAAATGTTGACACATTTAGCAGCTATGGTAGAACCCACACCAGAGGAAATTATATGGTGTTATGGTGAATGGCAGCCGATATACGA
>MUZC01000323.1:326879-348748 GCA_002072015.1 Radix auricularia | reverse complement strand
GTACATGTACCTATATTACGAGAGGTATTTGAAAGACGTAGCAAAGATACCGGGCGATTAATCGGCCCACAAAATTCGAGTTCGGTCTTTTAGTGACAGTTTTCCTGCTAGTCAAAGGCATTTGATTACCACATTAATACTAGTAATAGTACGCCGAGTGTAGCTCAAACCCTATTTGAACAGAAAAAAAACGGGGAAGGGGAACATGTGCGTCGCAAAATTCATTTATTCTGGCGAGTTGACGATCGAAAAATAATGTTTTTTTAAAATAAATTCCATTCTATCGTAGCTTTATAATTTTATTATACTATTAATTTTAATATGCGAGTTGATCGGCATCACACACAAGAGAGGTAAACATGACGTCACAAAGGACGGGGCGAGGCGTTGGTTTTTTTTAACTAATGGAAAAACCTTGCTAACTTTAACGAACTATTGAACCTGTCCTCTTATTTAGACCGGTGAACTACGAGTACCCAAAATAAAATATTAAAAAGACAATTAACCATCACTGTTTCGTTAATTTTTTTGATTAAAAAAATGCTTTGAATTGAGGGGCATGCGGAAAGAGCTGAACGCAAGCGGGGGGAAGCGGGCTTTGATGCCATCAGACGATGCCAGGCGACAACATTCTCTTGTTTGTTCTCATATGGGTCTCAAAACATTAGGGATATAAGGACGAGCGGTTAACCGGTCTTTTTTGAACGGTTAGTCGGTCCTCAAAAACGAGCGGTCTTAACAACCTTAATTTATAGCATTGATCCTAAAAATAAAATCATTATTAAAACAAAGACTTAAGTGCGTTATGCGGAATTGAGTCACAGAATGTGGAGGGAAAATGCATTGGGATTGGGGATTGGGACAATTTGAAACTACACTTTAAAAATTCACAACTTTAAAACTATTAATCCTAAAAATATAATTTTGGTGTTAAAATTTACTTAAAAATTAGCTCTATTTAACTATTGGTTTTTTAAGATTTTTTATTATTTTAAAGTTAATTTTTTTTTACCAAAGTGCCTACTATAGGCTATAGCATTATTTTTGCCTTCTACGTCACATTTATCAAAATAGAGAGCTCTCCTTCATTAGCGATGTTTACCGCAGAATTGCTTAGTATTTTGATACTATTTTTACCGCTAGTTCGATCTCGGCACCCGCACACTATAATTCTATTGCCATTGCAAAGGGTATGAAATAAACGTTAAAATAAACTTTAGTTTTGCTAGGTAACCACTGCTTTTCGCAAGTTAAAACTAAGTAGTATTGGTGGGTACACCACTGGATTTACATAGTTACTTCAGATCAGTTTAAAAAAAATACTATTTCATAAATCTCAATTGAGAAAGCAGTTTAAAGTTTATGTCAAGCTGGGATGTGAAAGTTGAATGTATTTTTTTTTTCTTTGTCATAGGTCTAAAACACCTGGTGGAAAACTTGTTTACCTGTACCAGAAAAAATTAGCCAAGACCCCGATATGTGGAGATTACAAGACGAAATTAAGAGGGGTGAGTTGAAGAAAATGTAGTTCGTAAGCTAGTAGAGTGCTTATGTTTTGCACTCTTGGTAGCTTTGTTAATTTGTCTGGATAAAATCTTGCGTCTCCGTATTGAAACCACTTCCAAATGCCATGTCAATTAGAGCTGACATTTTATTAACTTGTAACTTGACCAAATTATACTCAATGAAAATAAAGCTTAAAACAGCGCCTATAACATCAGGTTTTCATTACCTTGATTTCCCTTTTCCAGATAACAAGAAAAGTAAATCTCTCTATTTAACTTTAATCTATATTGTTTTCACCCTTGTTTTCAATCAAGAGCCATCTGTATATGACTAAATAAAATATAAATATAAACCTAACAACTGGCCTGGACTATCAACTGTCTTTCTGGTGACCAGACCAGTGGAAAATGGTTCCGCTGTTGTGGTCATTTCCTTATGTAACTCATCTATTTAAGATCTCAAGCCATTTTGAAACGTATTCAGTCTTTCTATCTATCTATTTAGAAACATCTGAATTTCAGGGTTATTTAGAACTGTCAAATGTTAATGTCTTCACATTAAAGCTTGAAAACTAAAATAACATAAGTTAGTTTTGTTTTGTATCAAAGGTTTACCTCATTTAAAATAGTTCTGCTTGAATGGAATGTAAATATCATGAGTAATCTCTATTGTTTAACCCTAGAACTGCCCTAACGACCGATCTTCGTTCTGTGGTGCTCCGGCTGTTAGTAAATTTGTCATTAAAATGTGAATTATTTCATTTACATTTAATAAGGGGAGATCACTGTTAATAAATGCATTTCCTTCCTGTTTCCTTACCTTATCTGGTTGTTAATACAATGTGTACTTATCAAGTCCATGATTGGCATGAAGAACCGTGTCATTTACAAATATGCCCCAAACAACACGCAAGGTTTGGCATTATAAAGTTCCAGCTTTGTGACTAATGGATATATAATGCACATTGTTATATGGTGGGAAGGACTGATGTACAGCATGAGGAGGGACAAGCCTTTGCTGTGGTCAAACAGCTAATGGAGGTATCCAGAGTGCTCAACAAAGGATATCATCTGTTTACAGATCATTTTTATACAAAGCCTGCACTTGCAGAATTTCTTTTAAGTAAAAAGACACTACTGACAGGCACTTTCAGGGCCAACTCCAGAGGCCTATCTGAAGAAAGATCCTCAAAGTTAAAAATAGGGAAAAGTAAATTCTAGTGCAAGGGTGAAGTGTTATGCATTTCATTTCTGGGAAAAAAAATCACAAAGTCAGTGCTTCTCCCCACAACAGCTCACAATGCTTTTATTGAGGAGAAACTGATAAGAAATAACACAAAACAGAAGCCATCAGCCATTTTTTACTACATCTTATACATGGGTGGTGTTGACATTAGTGACAAGCAGATTTGTCATTTTGCTGCTGAAAGGTCAACAAGGTACTACTGGAAAAAAGTATTTCAAAATCTTCTAGATGTGTGTATTCTTAATTCGTGGATTATTTATAATAAAATGGTGGAGCCTGACAAAAATGAAGCGAGACGGATAAGTCTTTTCTATTGTGCAGTCTCTCTGCAGGCCCATCACTCTGCCGCCGCAAATTCGTGCTTTGCCAGTAACTGATGCCCCATTGCATCGACTATTTATTGGAAGGCAAGAATGACAAAGACTGTTTTGTTAGCAGTGACAGGAGCAAGGACAAAAAAAGCAGCAAGTGCAGAAAACGGACAAGACACTGGTGTCCTGCTTGCAAAGTTGGGTGCCATGAACATTGCGAGTCGCAACTAATTCATGAGACCAACCAGGGTCTTAGTCGGAGAAAAAGAAGAACGAGGAACTTAGACATTTATGAGTGTGATACTAAGTTCTGTGTTGTTACAATAAAAATTCATTTAATCAATTCAAAACAGTAAATTTGTGAAATCAGTGGAACGTAAAGTAATTTATTTTTTTTTTGAGTGACATAAATTTGACGGTAAAGAATGAAAATATTTCATCAAATCTACATTTATCAATCAAATTACATATAATTATACATTTATAAAAAAAGAATTGCCTCTCATCATCATTGCCTGTCGTCCATCTGGGGCATAGGCCATGAACAAAGGCTCTCCAGGCATCCCGGTCCTGTGCCAATCTCTCTAGCTGTCCCCAGCTGTGCCCATTCTTTTTGGAGTCTGCCTCCAGTTCTCTTCTCCAGGTCATTTTGGGTTGACCTCTTTTTCTCTTGCCCTGGGGGTTCCAAGTGAGGGCTTGTCTCACAATGCTGGATGTAGGCTTTCTGAGGGTGTGGCCAATCCATCTGCGCTGACGGGTGACCCGACAAAACGGCCCCAGAAAAATTGTAGACATTTTTTACAAAAAAATTAATAATTTTAAAAATTTTAAGTTTATTTAACCTTTGTTCAACTTATTCACCTTTGATGAAAGTGATCAAATTGTAAAATTATTTCTTGTGACGTTATGACATAATTTCTTCTCAACAAACAATTGTGACTTGCTACCGTATAGTTTAACTGTTATTAAATTCTTTCTTGTGATGTTATTATTATTGTTTTTTGTGAACTAAAACTGACACTGAATCGGTGAGTATAAATAATTATTTAAAATTGTATTCCATTAACAAATATTAGTCCAGGGCCGATTTGTCTGAGGCCGTTTTGTCAGGGGCCAATTTAACTGGGGCCGTTTAGTCGGTGAACCGCGCTGACGTATTAGTTCTTCCACTGGCTCTTTTGTACATTGCCAGAGGTCCTCAGTGATGGTATTGGGCCAGCGGATTCAGGGTATTGTTTGGAGACATGTGTTTATAAAATGCTTGAAGCTTTTTAGAAACGGCTGCTGTAACCCACCATGTTTCAGCTCCATAAAGCAGGACAGGCTTTACTGTGGTGTTGAATATCCTGACCTTGGTCTGGAGGGTCAAGTTGTTGCAACTCCAAAATTTTTTTAGCTGTTTAAATGCTGTTCTTACTTTGCCAATTCTCACGCTAACATCGTCTGTCCATCTCTGCATGTCTATGATGCTACCTAGGTATGTAAATCTATCCACCTCCTCTAGATTTGTTCCTCCCAGTGTTATTGGGGTGTTGCTTGATTTCATTTACATTAAGTAAGGGGAGATCACTGTTAATATATGCATCTGAAAATATTGTTTTTATGATTGTTTGAACAAGTTCTAGAGTGTGAGGTTTGTTTGAATGCAGAAGAGTAGTAAAATTTTACTCACTCTGTGAAGGCCAATGTCAACATACATAATGGAAAAAAACATTTCTATACCAGAAGAAAGCTTATCCAATTTACTTTCAGAAAATGTATACATGTTAGGGTCTCATTTAGTATGGGATTTTTTCATTTTCAAAAAGCCTATGAAAAATGCTAAAATTACAGGACGACGCAGAAAAATTCACTAGACAGTTCTATGGTTAAAACACTGACAACTTTGTACATCTTCTCAAATCAGTATTTCTGCGAGGGAGGTCTGCACGTGTTTAGGAACACAAGAAGTAAATGGAAGGGAGCGCGTTGGTAATGGCTCCAGAGCCTGCGAGGTGCATTGTACAGCATATCCACACCTTTTTTTAAAAAAACGAAAAAGAAAACTTTCATTTATTTTTGTTATCACAGTGAAAATCTTAAAACCACTTAATACATGTATATACATTTTTAAAACCCCATTATAAATTAGGTCCTTTTTAAGTGTGTTTGGGATAGGAGTTAAGATTCTGTTTTTAATTCACAATATACCAAAAATTATTTTAAAATAATAGTGATAAAAGAACAAAGAATTAAGAATACATTTTTAGAAATTCACTGTAGAAATACTAGAAACGACAGGGTTGAAAGATCCTATGGTCGAAGTGTCCCACCACCATAGAATATATCAGAGTTTTTTTTTTTTTTGGTAATGTGGTGGGGTGTTCATGTGTGATCCCTTCTTCTCATACTGATAGCCCCTACCAAATATGTAATTGTCTGGTTGTCTCACATGAAGATAAATGTGTTAAAATAATGCTTAAGTTTCATAAAGTAGCCTTTGGCCAATGAATTTTTTTTACCAAGTTCAACTGTAAAAATTATTCAGTGGGAATGTTTCCTATTACTATTAGCATTATATTGTTTATTTTTTAGTTGTTTTGTATGGAAAAAAAATATGCAAATTTTTATTTTAAGGTGAAAGCTGTAAGACCCCACAAATTGGCAGCTATGAGCAAGAGACAGAAAACAGTGACCCGTGCTTATGGAGGTTCCAGGTGCCACAAAGCAGTCAGAGAGAGGTAAATTTGATCCTACTCCTTCCAACGGCTTTTTTCTCCCTTGAAATGAACTTTTCACATCTTGCATATGAAACAGTTCTGTACAGATGGGTATACAATAATCAAATTAGTTACTGCTACATGGATAGTATTAGCTGATGCAATTGTTACCATGAAGATGGTTCTATTTTCAATCTTTTTTAAAAATTAGCTGCTGTTATAAATGTCATGGCTTAAAAAAACAACTGGACTTGGTTTATTACAATGCCTTAACCAATGAACTGC
The DNA here is from genome assembly GCA_002072015.1 of Radix auricularia. Classification (NCBI taxonomy): domain Eukaryota; kingdom Metazoa; phylum Mollusca; class Gastropoda; family Lymnaeidae; genus Radix; species Radix auricularia. The sequence continues at coordinate 342,702 of MUZC01000323.1, read as the reverse complement.
CTGTCTGTTCTATCAGGTGTTCCTGTGTGTTGTTTGTTTTCTAATATCTACTATTTCTTTTTAAAAAATCATATATTCATATTTTTTAAATTAGAGCTGCAGAATGGATTGCTGGGTATAGTGAAAATGGTGGAAGATTCCCTTTTGTAGTATTTCTGTTGCATATTGACAAACTTAGTGAATTTGTTTGTGGCATTTAAAATTAGTTTTAAGAAGGCTCTAAGCAGCTGTACAGTTACTTCTTTTACTTTTAGTAAAGAAGTTTTAAAAAAATAATTTTGCTGTGAATATTTTTCAAAACATACTTTGATGGTAAGACTAGTTTTGTACAGTTGACATCAGCACATTTTTTTGAGTCTTGGATGATTGAAACTTATTACTTAGTAAATATATTAAATTGTTAAATAATGACACAGTATTTGTTAGTATATTTTTTAAATTGATATTTTAAGCCTATATTAAGATTACAACTTACTTATCTGTTATTTAATTTTTCTTTTAGGATTATTCGGGCTTTCTTAATTGAGGAACAGAAGATCGTGGCAAGAGTACTCAAGGCACAGGAGGCAACTAAAAAACACTGAGCTACTTCTCATTAATAAATTTAGAAAAATTTTAATATTGTGAACTTTCTTGGTTTTCTTTAATAGTTAATAGAAAAATGTTTTCACTCTTTACACATCTGCTAAATCCAAATTTAATTTTAACAATTCTTTGACATTTTTATTATAAATTTAATGTTTGAGGACTTGTCCATGAACACTCTACTCTTTCATATATCTTTAAAAATTTTAATTCTTGGATGACGGAAATGAGATACCAAAATCGAGTTCAAAAATGTTTTTTAAAATTTAGTAGGGCTGTTAACGATGAATTAAAATTTAATCCTTCATTTGGATTAAGGCCAAAGCTGAAATTATGGTGTCATAAGTAACATTTATTAGATACACTACTTGAAAATTGAGAAAAACACTGGAATGTCTCCTTTACATGATTTCTTTTAACCAAAAAGCAGACCAGATCATTAAAATTATTTTGTTAAGTGATGGGTGGGTGTTATTGTCAATATAACCAACCAAGCTGAACAATCATTCAGAGCTTGAGATTGTCTCGGCTGTTTAAAATACTGTAGTGGATGTTTGGTTTGTAGGTGATACGTAAGTGTAAGCGAAATTTTAGAACCATGGTAGCAATGTTCAATTTAAGCAGTGCGGCTGCACAAATATATGACCGATGCCAGGCAGGAGTTTAGAATCACCATGCAGCAAATGTAAGATATTTCACACAAAAAGGACGTTGTGCAAATTTGCACATGTTATATTTCAACTTTGCACACTGACCAACGAAGCTTAGACTTAAAGGGAACATTGCATGGTAGTATTGGTAGTCAAACGATTTCTCTCAATAAATACGATACTAAAATAACCTTAATCAACATTTTGAATAGTCACATCGGTCAATACTTTCAAGCCAAAATGTTTTTGTAATCGTCTGGACATTAGTTTATACTATTTATATTTATCAATTTATCGGCCTAAATATTTTTCTTTTTGACTTCCACTTCCAGTACATTTAAAAGTTGTGGGTTGATTAATCGTTAAAAAGTATTAATTTCCGCCGCTATAAAATTTAGTAATGGAACCACGGCACAATATGGGTATTTATAATATTTATATTTTCATGTTCCCTGGGATGGACAAAAATCTGGAAAAGGTTATTGAATTGGTCCCTTTCAGGGTGATTGTGCAAGAGGATTACAAGTTTATAAAATAATAGTAAAATGTTTTCTTTTAGGGATAGTTTATATACAGGAACAAGTTTTCCATCTCTGTAATTAATTAGTACAAAAGCAATAGTTAAGAACTTATCCTCTGAGATCATTCTTCAGGGACATCATTATGCATATGAGCTGTCAATACACAGAGTAAATTTCTTAAATAGCAGTATGACATAATATAAATAATTGCTATGTTTTCAAGGCTGGGTGACACATACTACATACATAAACATGAAATTGAAACATAGTTGAAGATTTCATTTGTATTGCACATAGGCAAGGATCCTTAAATATTTTTCGACTGCACATAAAATAATACCAGATAACAATATTTCCAAAGCCATTACTAATACTAAAAGCATTGTTAACATGCTTTTACACATTAAAAATCATTAATTTACCCTTACAATATAATCTTACCTCAAGGAATAAGATAAAGGAACTGAATACACTTACATATACTTTGGCTTAACTTAAATATAAACCAGAATGATTTAGGTTGTAGACTTGAATTATCTAGTGATAGGTCTGTACTGGTTCAGGAATTTAACATGTAAAAATAATAGTTGTGGACACATTAGTAAAAATTGTTTTGGTAGCTGGTTAGTCTTCAATAGTGTGCTTCCTATATTAATTTGAATCACTCTTAATTAAAATTATAGTAATTATACTCTTATTCCTATTGTTTACTTAGCAAGCAAGTCTATACCTATAGCCAGTGCGCTAACTGAACTATTGTGATAGCTTCTTGTTATCCCCACAGTATGTGCATTGGCCTTCCAGGTGGTACCATTCAAGTACCATTTGCAATTAGGTACTGCACTCGGCTGATGTACGGAGACAGCCGAGAGTCACGGGTTCTAGTCTTGGTGCTGGCAAGGTCCCTAAGTTTAGCCAGCCTAGAAATACTAGAATTAGAATGGACACTTGACATCACTAGCTCCCATGGTCTGAATAAGGGACTTAACTTAATTTAACATTTGCCATTATAAAATCATAGTGTAATTAATTAAACATAATAATGCAAAAGAACAAAGCCCAGACTTTATGAGTTATAATTGAGTGAATTTTATTAATTGATTTATAAAAAATTTGTTATTCAGGCTGAAAGCTTTTCACAATTTTGTTTTGAAAGTAGGTATTGACATATCACAATAACAGCAATGAAAGTGGAGCATAGATATTTTACCTATTACTATTAACAACTGAACAAAAGAAACCACACATACTGTTATGTTTTCTAAAATTGACTTTATACTGTATTGTTAAATTCTTGAGCCATTATAGACTCACTCTTAAATTTGAATAATTATAATTATATTTGCTGCTTTAAACTAGGGGTGCTCCAGATTTCAGCTCCAGTAAATCCGGCTCCGGTCCAATTTTGCTGGATTTGGCAATAGCACAGTAGTTTTCCAGTTTCTATCTCTTGCTGATGTACATGAGAATTTAAATAGAACTTCTATTTCTATGGGGTCATCCGTAAATTAATTCACGTACAAAAAACACCCCCTTGTCACACATCACAAATGTGTGACCCTCCTTTCCACCAGTGTGTAATGTCATTTATGGATAGCCTGTATACTCTGAGTGAAAATAGCACATGGTACTGCATAAGCTGTGCGGCCGTGCAGATATCTGACAGACACCACGCCACAGTTCAGAATTTCTATGCAGCGAATTTTGTAAAATAAAGCAAAAAAATGTAATAATGAATTCATACTGTGTGTTACTAAAGTGTGTGTGTAAAGCAGTTGCTACCATTCAGTGAACAATTTGCACGATAACTATAAACTGTCACTGTTACGAGCTGTAACTGAGCTGAAAACTATAAATTATAATAAAAGTTATTGGTCATGTCTATAGTAAAAAGTAATGAACTGCAGTTATGAATAGTCCAGTGACTCCATTCACCTAAGACAAGTGATGTAGTACGTTATTTTGTTTTTTATTTGTTAATCCGGCATCTGGCCGGATCTCACTTCATAAATACCAGCTCTGGCCAGATTTTTAAAAATTGAATCTTCAACTTAAAACTAACAACTCAATTATAAATATTTCTCTTAACTTAATAATCAAGCATAAGGTATTTCAGGAGTTGAATAGGTAATGGTAATTTTTCTATCAATGGTCCCAAGGCTCTCCTATGGTTGACAAGGCTTAAACGATTCCTTATGCGAATCCTGCACTTAGCCAAAAGAGAATTTACATCAAAGGAATTTTCTTTTAACTGCTGCACTGTTTTGATTCTGTTCAATTCTGAATAATTGGTGATTTTAAATAACATTGAAAAATTACCAACTGAAAATTCATGAAATATATCTTGCAATGAATATCTACCATCATTTTTATTTTTAAGATCTGATTTATGCCGATAAGATTCGGCAACATCTTTACAATAAGTGTCTTTTTTAATAGAGAAACCTGTCTTGGCTAACAACAAAAGTATTTTGCAAACAAAGTTTTCTGAAAGATGAAATTCTTGGAGAGCTCTCATCACAGAGCATGAGGCCTGAAAAATAATTTTAAAATTAGTAGAATATTTACTAATACTAATAGAGTTTAAGGCCTTATCCAACTGCTTTGTAATGTATCAAACGAAACTTCAAGAATAGATGCCTTAATTCCTCTGGGAAAAAGATTACAAGTATTCTTAACTTTTTCTCAGTTTTTTAAGCATTGTTCTACATATTTTATTTAAATTATTATTCAGTGCCAGTTACAAAATTGTTAAATATTAACTTTCTACCAAGTACAAGTTACATATTTTACAAAGTCTTATAAATTTTTTTTTACCCAAAATATATTCTGAAAATTAAATTGAGGTGCTTTGAAATAAATTTAATTTAAAAATTATTTGACATATAAGTATTATAAGTTATGTCGTTGCAAATTAAAGCAAGCACCATGATAAAATATTTAACATTAGAAGTAAGTAGTATATAAAATACCTCAGACCAAACTAAATGGCTACCAGTATAGCATGCAGGTTTAACAGCAGCACCATTCTTTATCAAGTATGTCAGCACATTAAGATCTGAATGTGTCAGGCTCACATCAAAAGCTGTGAAACACTTCCTTTCCTTTGTTGAAACATTAATCAAGATCTGAAACAGGCAATGTTTTTAAATCATATTATTAAATTACATTTGTTACCCAAACAATCCTTTGGCAACATTTTAAGATGGTAATAATTACTTAAACATTTTAGCAACCATATCCACCATACAAAAAAAAAACAAAGAAAATTTTTTAATAATAAGCAAAAAGAAAGAAAGGATTTTTCAAGCAAATTTTTCCTGCAATAATAGTTTATTCTAAATAAGTAATACTAATAGCTAGCCCCTCCCTCTCATAGCCACAAATGTTTGTACTATTAATTTAAGTGACTAGTCACAAATCAATAAATATTAGATCTGTTTTCAGGTTCATGCTAAAACTAAAGTGTAAAATGAAACTTTAAGCTTGAATTGCAAATAGTACACCAAATAATGCATATTTTAGTTTAAAAATGTTCTATATCCAGTTCTAACATTGGTACCGGTATTCCCAGGATGATTCTTTTGTATCATGTCGTGGGACGTGGTGGTCGAGAGGTAGCGCTCTCGACTGTCACACTGATGGTCACGAGTTCGAATCCACACGAAAGTGAGGATTTGTTCTCGGGGCCTGAGGAGTCCCCGAGTCACCCAGCTCCAAATGGGTACCTAACTAGACAATAGTTAGGCGGCTGGGGTAATGCGTGGAACCCCTATAGCCGTGGCCTGTGACCGCTGCATCACTTGCCAACAGATCATCTCTCATGGTCTGTGGACGCAATTATCTTCTGCATAGAAGGAGCGTCTGTATATCTAAGATAAGATAAGATGTCCCAAGTCAACTAACCAACACATCTGTCAATCGAGCTCCTGCTTCTACCAATGCTAGAATGAGATCAGGTTGTCCCTTCTTGGATGCTTGACCCAGTGGAGTACACCATTGCTCAATAGTATTCTGAAAGCAAAATAAAGCTAATGTAAATAACTAGATATGAATTTAAAATGTTAAGCCTTTCTTCACAATAACAAAGTTATAAAAGCATACCCTCTTTTCACTATTTTTTGCCAAACAAGAAGAGGTAGTAAAAGGCTTTACAGATTATAGCCAATAATATTTGATAATCATACATTTCTCTCAGTGAATGCTCCTAGGCTTCTACCAACTGTATTTATTTGTGCTTTATATTCAAGAAGCAACAAAACCATTGCCAAGTTTCCATATTGAACAGCATACAGCAAAGGAGTTCTTCCATACTGAAAGACATGCACAATTGAAAAAAATATTGGTTTGCATTTTTAATTAACTTACGTTAAGGAACAATAAGTCTATTATTACAATAATTACATCCATACCACTTTTTAATTTATATATATATGAGGGATGCAGAAATTAACAATTAATTTCTCGGTCAATTGTTTGAAATTTTAAAAATTAAATTATTTTTTTTTACTATTAATCGACCCATTACTTACATTTGATTGGAAGTCAAAACGTTAAAAAAAAATATTAAAAAATAAAATATAGCGTCAGATAAATAATAATTATCCTGAGGATTACACACACATTTTGGTTTTAAACTACTGACTGATGGGAATGTTCAAAAGTTTGATTAAGTTTGCCTACCATGGTTCTAACACTTCACCTATTTATCGAACCAAATGAAAAGCATATTAAGCGAATGGCAGTAATGGAGTCTGATTCAGAGATAGCAAAATGACAACAGCTCCTCTGATGAATTACTGCGTTACAAAATGGAGATGAACATTTTTGAATCTGTTAAGTATCTACAATGGTGGAAACTTAATGAACACCAATATCCCACAATGTCATTCCTTGCCAAGACTGTTTTGTGCATACCAGTTACCTTAGTTCCATGTGAATGATTGTTCAGCTCGTCTGGTTATATTGTCAATTAGACCTGCTCATCACTTGAACCAAGTAATGTCAACACACTTGTGTTTTTGCGTAGCTGGTTATAAAGGAGACATTCCAGTGTTATTTAGATTTTCAACAAGAACGTTTAATAATTAATAAGTGTTACTTTTGACATCATAAATTTTAATTTTTGGGTTTAATCAAAATTAATGATTAATTTATAGTTAATTTTTCAAAAGTTAAAGATAAAATTTAAATTAATTGTTAACAGCCCTACTATATATATGGCATTTGTCTATCCTCAAGGCATGATGGCGTTGACTCCTACTCCTCTTCCCTGGTCTCCTTGCTCTTTTTTCTTCACTGCTAGTTCCTAGCTGTGAGGATGGCTTCTACAACTTGAATGTTCTCACGCATTTTTGACCGCCAGAGGTTGTGCTCCACAGTAATGGCCTCCCACATAGCTAGGCTTGTCAATGGGTACCTGTTGACGTGCAATTACCCGGGGAGTAAAATTTTGCCCAGGTACCCGTAAAAATGTGGCTTCAATGTCTATATTAACGAATACTAAATTTTGCCTCACATGTGGCTTTTTTGTGTTTACATTGTGGTTTGCAAAACAATTTATCAAATGCAAATTTTTGTTTCAAATATATGCTGTCAAGTACATCTAAGAAGATATGTCTTCATCTCTTCTGAATTCTATTCAGGTAGCTAGTTCTGATATAATGTTCAAAACATCAACTAGGAATCTTGGCTACATTATTTCTGACAACATGTCTATCAACAATTTCATCAATCACATCTGTTGCTCTGCCTATACAGCCATTTGTCAGATCAGCTCAATCTGTCATTACTTAACAGTTAGTGCAACAAAAACTCTAGTCCAAGTTCTTGTTCTAGCACATATTGATTATTAGTGCAATTCTCTTCTGTAAGGCTGCTCCAAAACAGTGCATTGAAAAACTACAGAAAGTTCAAAATTCGGCTGCCAGACTAGTTCTTAAGGCAAAAAGAATGACCATGTTACTCCGCTACTTTACTTACATCATTGGGCCAGCTGTTGGAGTCCTATCTCTGTATGTGAGGTAAGAGCGGCGTCATCCACAAAGAGCAATACAGTTTCCACTTTGCTCTTCGCACGGAGCCTGCTGATGTTATATAGGCTTTCATCCGCCCTGGTATGAATGCTCACACCATCGGAACAGTCCTTAAAACTATGTCGCAGTATCACCGAGAAGAAGATACCAGAGTGTTGGTACACAGCCCTGTTTGACTCCGCTACAATTGGGAAAGGTTCTGAGGTGACACCATAAAAGAGCACTGTGCTGTGAATGTTGGTGTGAAAAGACTCGATTTTGAGAAACTGCGGCGGTCATCTTATTTTTTCCTGTACAGGGAACAGACTCTTGCAGCTGACCAGGTCAAACGCCGTTGTTAAGTATATGAAGTCAGGGAAGAGGGCTTTCTGTTGCTCTTTTCTGTTGCTCCCGACATTTCTCTTGCACCTGACTGAGTGAGAAAATCATGTCGATGGTTGACAGGCCAGCCCGAAAACCACATTGAGATTCCAGTTAGATATTTTGTGCCAGAATTTGCAGGCACGCAAGGACCACTCTGGGAAAAGCCATTCCCACAATACACAGTAGGGATATACCTCGATAGTTGTTGCAATCCCTGTGATCACCTTAGTTTATGTAAAGCTTGACTATTTTGGCGTCACGCATATCCTGTGGGATGTAGCGGTGTTGCCATACTTAAGGTCTTCAGCAGGAAAGCCATTGCTACCTGGAGTCTTCCTATTACTCTGAGCATCAATGGCCTTACTAAGCTCCTCTGTTGATGGTGGAGCTGATCTAGCACTGGTAGATCTGTGATTCTCTATAGGGCAGAATCAGATACTACATTCTGTTTTGCATAGAGTTCTAGGTAGTACTCAGTCCAGTGCTGCATTTGCTTGTCTCGTTCTGTGATCACCTAGCCTGTCTTTGTCTTGAGTGGAGCTGACTTTGAGATTGTGGGTCCAGTGGGCTTTTTTATGCTTTCATACATTTTTCTTATATCTCCCTGATCAACAGCAGATTTTGTTCAGAATTATTGAGTAGACAAAAAGTCTCTAGATTTAGAGTGTTCACAAGAGGCGACTATGAATTACAATGATTCATTAAATGTCAAACTGAAAAGTAGTAATAATTAATGAACCTAGTAACATATTAGTATAAATTTATGAAATGAATATACTTTGTTTGAAATCAATACACTATGCTTAAAATGTATTCATATAATATGAATAAATCTAGACCAACTGTGGCTAGAGCCACATGTGGCTCTTCTGTGTTCACATTGCAGCTCACATACATTTACCAAAGATATGTTACAAGATTTACAGGAAATTTCTAAGCCAGCTTTAATGACCCATAGAGCTTGAATGGGGCTCTAAAAAATAAATTAGGCTCTTTGATACTACAGGTCTAGACTGTGAGATGTGTTGAGTTTTTATACACAAAATTTACAATACATTTGTAGTTACTTATTTTCCGATAAAGATGTTTGGACATTAGAATAATAATTTTGTCTTGATCCTTATAAACAAAAATGAGTTCAAATTATTCTTTAACTTTAAGCTACATATTAATCCGCAGAATTAATAAAATTCTGATTTAAGTAACATATTTTATATATACAAATTTAACATTCAGACTTAAATTAACCTTCTTAAATCCTCACTTCAAGCGCAATGAATGATTATAAATTATTGATACTTATTGCATTTCATAACTTACTTAAGGATTTTTTTCTTCATATTTTTATTTTGGCTAACATAACAGATTATGCACAATTAGGGACATTTCAACAATTCGTAGTAAAAATATTATGACAGAAAGTGACTTTTTCACTATTACCAAACATCATTTATTCTATTAATTAACTTTTTTTTTCAGTCTGCAATGAAATATTAGATGATTTTTAACCATACCATTGAGCTAACATTGACATCCGAGCCTGCATCTATCAGTAATTTAGCAATGCCATATGCTCCTTTCTCACAAGCTTTGTGTAATGGCGTTAAGCCCTCCTGTAGAAAAAGAAATGTAAAAATCTATAGTTTAAATGATGTTGATATTTTTGTGATGTTTTCAGGGTAAGATTTGCTCAAACAAATTCAACTCAAACCACAGGTTGAATTTTAAATGCAATTGAAATACAAATGTGTAACCAGCAAATTTATATGCAAACAATATGAGTGCATATTTATATCAAATTTCCTAGAAAATTCTTGATAAAAAACACTCCTGATTTATTAGAAACATTAAAAATCACATGTGAAACTTGAAGTGCAGTCTATTAAGCTTGTAAAATAAAGGTTTCCAGCCTTTTTCGGGTGGCCACCCTTTTTTATTAGTCATGTAATCCACAATTGAAAAGTTTTAATTAGTTATTTTGCTCTTAGATAGTACAAAGAAAGAAAGTGTGTGGGGGGGGGGGGGGTTTGAACAGACACAAACTAAATCACGATGAAATCAGAACAACGCAAATGAACCTCAGATGCGGGGATAACGGCGACACATTGTTCATCTGGAAACATGTGCACTGCGGTTAGCCACTTGCCACCCACAACCCTGCACCACCCTAGCTTGCCAACCATAAACTAATTGGCATAACCTGACAAAGGTCATTGGTCAAGCTTATTTCCACTCGTCTTGTGCTTGTTATGGTGTTGCGAAGTCATGATAAAAAAGAAAGTGGGAAATGAACCGGGAACAAACACAAACATTTTTAAAAATTAAAAAAGTAATGTCTTACCTGGGGATTGAACCTGCGACCTCCGCGTGTTAGCCAAATGTAATAACCCTACATTACGAAATACATGTTATGTTGTTGTTCTGAAAGAACATAGTAATTGACCTCAATTCAACGAATTGTTGGTCTCAAGACAAAATGCTGTGCACTACCTTTTGTTGCAATCTGATTGGTCGATGGGATCAGACAGCTTGCTACTTGCTTCTTACTTGGTGCCCAGCATGGTTGGACCATGATGAGAATTATACATATAGGTAATCTACTTTTAATTTAAGTCTCACATAAAATACAAGCAATTAAATAAAAATTTAAATATACAAACTTTATTAACAGCTGATGGCTTAGCTCCTGCATGTAACAACAGTTTCAACATTTCCAAGTTGCAGTGCTGAGCAGCAAAAAACAAGGCAGTTTGACCATGCTGTAATGAAATAACTAAAATTAATAATCTTGTAGTTAATAAATAGTATATTTAAAGAGATACTACTTGCATCAACATCTTAAAATAAAATGTCTTAAATGAAACTGCAATGTCTAAAAACTATTTAAAAAAAAAAAACTAACTTAAAGTTATTGTGTATTCTCACAACTAGTAATAGCTTTAGTCACTTATGTAGTTTCTATAGTTTTGGAAGCATAATTAAGGTATCATTTACTTAAATGGGGACTCTTACTCTTAATAATACTTTGGTCCTCTCACACTTAATGGAGTTCATACAAGGACCATAAGTCTTCTTTTTAAATTTAATTTAGAGTCTTTTCATTATGATTATGCCTATTAAACAAGGAATGGTTGCATTTACCCCCAAAATTTACTATCTTGTCTATATCTTAAATTTAGGAATAATGTCCTCGCTTGCTTGCTGCCCTTTAAAATAAACACATTTCATGAGCCATGAAGCATGGGTGGTGCAGAGATAAACGATACAGAGGCTTTGCTGGCATTCAGTGGGATGTAGAGGGGGGGAGGGCAGAATTATATTTTGGCTCAATTAAAATAACCTTTGAATAGCAGTATCTAGAAATTTGTGGATCACAAAAAATTTAGATTAGCTTTGGGTTCATCTACTTTTACACAGCCTTTTCAGGGGTTTAGTGTCAAATGTTGACAATTGGGTTACCGCTTTACTTTAATGGTAAAATCCGATTTAACGTTCCCACTCAACATGGCCGCCATCTTTGTTGATATGCCGGGAACCAAAGAAATTGGAAAATTCGACTATTAAAATTATAAAACTAAACCTAACCCTATCCCTAAATTCAAAATTATAAATAAACCTAACTCAAACCCTAAATTACCAAAAAAAATATTCTAAATCTAAAACTAAAACAAAGAAAGAGTATGCGGAATTAATTGCTATATAACCCATTTGGTCATTTGGGAGCGTATAATCAGATTCAACCACTTTAATTTTAATATATAAAGTATTGAGCATAGCATATTATTAGATCATGAGATCTGAAATCTGAACATTCACAAAATGAAGGGCAAGAGTAAATGCATTGGGATGCAGTTTTATTATAAATTATTACTAAAATAAAATTATTATTGATTCATGATCAATGAATTCAATTTGAATTTGTTCTTTTAAAACTCTAGATTAGTCTTATAAAATAATACTTGTTAAACATTAACATAATGATAATAATAATGTCAAGTACTTAAAATTAAAATTTAATTAATTAATAAATGGCTGATTCACCCATATAAGATTTACATCTGCTCCATTGTCAATAGCTTTATGTACCAATAACATATTATTCATAGAGGCATATTGTACTAATAATCTGTTGTCAACACATTCCTTTTTTTGGTCTTCTTTCAAGTTTTGTGGCATTACTTGCATGGGAACCACTATTATTATTATTTTGGCACTATCCAAAGTTTTTCAGTTTGTTTTAATTATTACTGAAGTCTAAAGTCAATGTAGGTAATGTAATCAGTTAAATCAAGCCCAAGATTGAGATGCCAAAACAGAGGTTGATATTATTATGATTATAATTCTCAGCTTGCACTTGGACTGGACTCACTGGATTAGCCTAATACTAATACTGTCACTGTACTTATAATAATTGTATATTTGTTCACTCTTTACTAAATAAAACATTGAAGTCTTAAACTCAAGGATACGCCTCAGTGTAAAGTTTATGTTATCGTAACAATTTCTAGTGCGTGTTTGTTAGACACAAATTACGCACAAGTGAGATATTGACAATATTGACAAGGAAATAAAAAGTTTATAGTTTAAATACATGTATGTTAATTAAAATACATGCATCTTTAGGGATGTACCGGATTTCGGCTTCGGTAGCGGAATCCGGCCATTCTCTCTCTGTCGTGGTCTGTAGAGATAGAGATAAACTAAAAATTCATTAATTTAATTTAGGGCTGTTATCGATTAATTTAAATTTAATCGTCTACTTTTGAAAAATTACCGAATAATTAATCGATATCTTATCTTATCTTATCTTATATGTTACAGACGCTCCTTCTGTACAGAAGATTATTGTGTCCTACGTATTTCTATGGTTTGTGTTTAGTCCTGTATTCTTACTAGAGTTTTAAAAGATGATAAAGTGGTGGCTTTCCTGGTTTCTTCAGGCAACCCATTCCACGCCCGAATACCGGACGGAAAGAAAGAAAACTTGTATGTGTTTGTTCTTGCATATGGAATAAGAAAGGTGTTTTTNCAGCTTCCATTTGAGATGCTTGCGCCGCATCCTTGGTATTAAATGGCAAGAAAAAGTGCCTAATAGTGAGGTACTAACGCGTGCCAATACCCAAAGCATGTTCTCAATTCTTAGTGAAAGACGCCTGAGGTGGCTAGGACATGTCAAAAGAATGAGCCCCGGCCGCATCCCGAAGGACCTCCTATATGGTGAACTTGCTTCAGGAAAGAGGAAAACAGGTCGCCCACGCTTGCGATTTAAAGATGTCTGTCAAAGGGACATGAAAGCAGCCAAAATACATACAAGTGACTGGGAGTGTAAGGCAGAAGACCGATCTACGTGGCGCACAGTTGTCAAAGAGGGCGTCATAGTAGCCGAGGAGCGAAGAATGGAGGAGGCTGCAGACAGAAGAGCTAGGAGAAAGGCCAAAACATTTGGAAGCACAGAACTCGTGTGTAAAAACTGTGGCAAAGACTGTCACTCAAGGATAGGACTGCACAGTCACTCGAGGAAATGCAACCCAACCCAACGGTGATGCACCATCGTCTCGCGAGACGGAAGGATGCCGGATGTTTGTAAAAAATTTCTGGTATCTTTGACATAACTTAGAAAATAAAAAGATTTCATTGTGATTATCAAAGTTCCTGCTTCTGGCTCTTCAGTTCTTCTATATAGCTATATAAGCTATAGCTTACATAATGAACTCAAAATGGCTCCATGGTATACCCACTATTTTGTATCCTAAAGTCTGTTTATTGCCTTGATTGTAGAAGCAATTTGATATTCAAAACGGCGTATGTACATGGGGAAAAAATGCGCAACAGCAGGGGCGTCGCTAGGGTTGGTGTCACCCGGGGCGGTAGCTCATGGTGTCACCCCTTCATAATTTAAGGGGAACGTCCATAAATGACGTCACATGAGGTTACCAATTTTCATCCCCCCCTTTTCACCCGTGTCATACTTTGTCACAAAAACGTAAACCGAACCCCTTGTTCCGCTATGACGTCACAAAGCTTAGACACCCCTCTCCCAAGCCATAATTTTCTCAATAAAAATTAGCATGTTGCAAATAAGTATTTTGTCATTTAAATTTACATAAGTATTTAGTGTAAGTATTCACTCTAGTATCGTAACACGCGGGGAGCCATTTAAAACGTCATTAAATTAATTGTAAACAATCAAATATTTAAGGGGACTTTTATTTAAAGTTGCGGGGTTTTTTGTTTTTTTTTTGTTGATGTGACGTCACATTTTTTAAACACATCCGCCCCTAGTCACACGTCGTCACAGATGCGTGACCCCTCCCCCTATGGTTGATTAAATGGAGGGGGCTGAGCGGACTAAAGCCAGTAGCCCCCAATAATTTAAATGTTATCTATTATCATAATGTTTAATAAAGATGGGCAAATGTTGTATAAATCCCTGAAAATGCCTTAGACAGTCATAAGTCAATGCTGCAGTTATAAGTAGGAAGTATAACAGATTCTGGGCTAATCTTTGTAAGAAGTGCAGTGCTGCTCATTTTATGCCCTGTACAGCTCATTTCCTTCACTTGGTTGGGAAACGTGGACCAGTTGTCTTCTGCAAAATCTTTATACCTTGCTTGTTGCATCTACTCATCGTCGACAGATGCTTCCAAAACACATAAAAGTGATACAAGTTAATAAAGCCTTGTTTGACACAAGATGGTCAGCCCGACATAATGCTGTAAGCAGGGCCGGCCTAAGGGAATTAGAGGCCCTAATCGAAGTGAATTTGGTGGCTTAAAAAGAACTTTCAAGTCAAGACACATACACGGCTTCAACTCCTTGTAGTCTGGGTAGCAAGTATCTTTAATGAATCCTGAATCAACCTCTGTTACGTAGCGAACCTTACATTAATAGCCATGCATCCTCTCCCTTCCCGGCCACACAATATTTTCCATTCACAGCACAAACCACGTGTTTCATACTCAGTCAACTCGCATGCCATGCTCATACTATGTCAATACAACAACACAACATGACTCTCACAAATATTGCAGCACTGAAAAAATTAATAATAAATCAGCCCAGTGTCTGTTGACTTGAAGCAATAAGATTTCGGAAGGGACTTAAACAAATTAAAGTCGCTATGTTACTTGAATTTTGGGGAAAACAATTTTAGAGAGATTACAGAAAACAAAATTATCCCTTCAAGAGCCGAGAATATCTTCAATTTCAGCAAAGTATTTGAAGTCTCTCAATGAGTTTGTTAAAAGAAAGCATTTTTAATTTGATTCATATGAAGACGAAGGAAAGGACAAGTCCGTGGGGGAAAAAAAGACTATAAATAATCGAGAATACTATTAAAGAAGAGAAAGTGTCAGTTTGATATTACCAAAATGGTATTTATGGTAATCATTGACAAACTTTTTGAACCCCCACAACATCGATTAAGCGCATATAAAGACATCCATTCTGAGCTCAGAAATGACGCCATTCGATGGGCAGCAGCCAAGTTAATGAAGAATATTAAAGTAATTTCGAAGACTGCTTACCTTTACAATTAGTCCAATTTTCAGAACTCTTAAAAAACTTATTGTCCAGCCCCAGGCTTAGGGTAAGGAAAAGGAAGTAGCACAATGCGAAACTCAAAACAAGTGCACAGAGCTAAAAATAAATTTTGCTGCTTTTGAATGAG
>MUZC01000323.1:303511-326764 GCA_002072015.1 Radix auricularia | reverse complement strand
CCCCCCCCCCAACCCCATTAAGGTGGAGGATATAGTGAGGTGGGATTCATTCATGCTGTTAGTGTTTCAAAACCTTAATGACTTTATGTCCAACCTTTTTAGAGATCTCTCTGCTGCGACTGTTTCTTTTTTTTCCCCCTTATTTGTTTTAATGTTGTATGTGTGCTGGAATTTTTTTTATTATTGCAAGTCAACTGATTTTAAAACAAAAATTAAAATCTTTGTGTTTACTGTATGTCATCGTATTTCTTTCTTTCTAGTTGAAAGAAATGTTTATTCTTTGTTTTTCTGACATAAAATCGAACAGTAAAATTTTAGGCTTTGGTGTCACCCCCCTAATGGTGTCACCCGGGGCGGCCCGCCCCCCCCTCACGACGCCACTGCGCAACAGCCAACAACCCTCAATGTACTAAAATAGTTCGAGAGTCCGTTTCATTTGGAGTATCATGTAAACCAAATTGGGTTTAATGAACTGCTTGAGGAGATTTGACAGTGACGTTTTATGTTTTTGATTCTCTCTTAAACTCCTGTATGGACGAAAATGTATTATTAAGTCACGATTGGCCACTGAAAATCCATTATTTCAGGATCATCATTTATTTAAAATAATTTCAGAAATGTCGTAAACCGTAAGCAGTCTCACTTTTTTTAAAAAATGACATCTTTTTAAGATTCTGCAACTTCTGCTTATTTTCAATCGTTACTTATTAAACAAATGGAATTGTTTGATCCTTATGTGAAATATATGAGGAGCTATCGAACACACTGGAACAATATTTGGTATTTAGTTCAAAAGAAACTGTATCTTCTAAAATTGCTTTGATATCGGTTTGAGTTTTAGATGACACGTTTTATTTTACCCTTTTCCCCCAAGATATCCTCGGAATGCTCGAACTTACTTTTTCAAGAAAATGCATCGGGTCCTGTGGGATAGCTCCATTATTTCTTTTATTACCGTTAATTTCTTATTTGGGTTTTGTTTCAGTTCGATATAAAGCGTGACTGTCTTATGAAATGTTCGTTGTAAGATACTAATTAACGACTAGGAATTTGCCGCCCCTGGCAAAGTACCACCATGGCATTTGCCTCCTTATTTTCCCCCCTCCCCCCTTCGCTACGCTACTGGCCTAATGAACATATAATTTACTCACTTATTTTGTTAACTTGTCTGACGTATTTAATGGGCGTGACGTCACAAAGAGGGAGAAACAACTGAAAAAAGTTATAATAATAAGAGCACACATACGTGTCTTGTCGTATCAACGTAGACGCTTCTTCTGTACAGAAGTTTATTGCGTCTTCCGTTCTGTTAAGAAAGTAAAACAGCATTCACAGGCCACAGGTATGAGGGACCACGCTATTCCCAGCAGCCTTTGTTCCACTAACTATAATGAGGTACCCATTCGGAGCTGGTGGACTCATTCAGGGACAACCGGGAACAGAATCAAAGAATCTGGCTTCCCGAAGATTCGAACCCGTGACTTCATCAATCAATTTCATTAGTGGATAAACGATCACATTTAATGTGTCCACTTTTGTCCAAATAAAATGAGCTCCCTATTAATAGTTACTGGTGTATACCAGTGGCGGGTTTAGCTATAGGGCAGGGGGCTTCGCCCCCCCGCCCCGCGCCCTTTTGGGTCTAAATAAAAAGGTGTCACTGGAGCAGAAAAAAAAGATTGCTAATCACGAAACTTCTAATCAACACCAAACTGCAATACAACAATACATCAATATTGGCTTGCGAAATATTGTATTTCAAATGATGAAGCTGTAATGTCTGGTTTGATCAGTCATGAGCGTCACCAAGTGGAAAATAGAAGTATTGAAACGAATTATAGACATGACGTTTTTCTAAGCAAAATAAGGTTTGCCATTCAGAGGACATACAGAACATTCTTGCCTTAGTGAAGGTGGTTGTAGAAATACTTCAAATGTTCGTGAATTGTTATAATTATTAGCCAAATATGATTCCACTTTAGACAGTCATCTGAAGTTTGAAAAGAAAAATGAACTTTATTTAAGTCATGATGTGCAAAATGATTTAATTCAATCGCTCGCATCTGAATAACAGCGACAATTGATATTGATGTTAAGTCTGCTTAATACTTGTCTTTTATTATTAGTTAAACCGTTAAACCTATGATATATCAAAAATTGATCAGATGTCAGTTTCTTTACGTTCAGTTTTAACATCAGGTCATGTTGTGGAAAGATTTATAGTCTTTTATACTTTGGTAAACAGCAATTCTGTCGCATTTGCTGAGAAGATTTTAACGGAACTACAAAAGCGAAACATTGATATCACACTCTAGTGAGGACAGGCATACAATGGCGCATCTGTGATGACTGGAATTAATAGTGACCTTCAATCTCAAATAAATAAACTTTCACCGAATGACATCTATGTTCCTTGTTGTGTCCATGTTTAAAATTTAGTTTCTATCAAAGTAATGGCTGTAAACTGTGATCAGAGCCGGACTAACACTCCGTCTTTCTGTGCAAATGCCCTGAGAAAAAAAATCGAGGGGCGCAAAATTCATTTATGGAAATGGGGAGGAGCGATCCGAATAATGAATTTTAAAAATAAGTCCCGAAAATGAAGCCATAAATCCTTTTTAATAGTAATGAGTAAAGAGCATCAAATTATCTCTGCAATAAAAGATGATACCTTCAAAGATTTGCAAGCATCAATATGTCCATCACTACAACTTAAAGAAGTTCTGCCATTACTGAAAATAAATGGCATCTGGTCTCCCTAATTTTTCAATACTCTATAAAATTTACTTGACTCTTCCTGTTAGCAGTGCTACTGCTGAAAGAAGTTTCAGTAGATCGAAAATCATTAAAAATTATTTGCGCTCATCAATGACAAACGAACGTTTTTCTGGATTGGCATTACTTCAATTGAACGTAATCTAGCTGAGAACGTTGTCTTAAAATCAACGATAAATCGTTTTGCTTGAATGAAATCACATAGAAAGGAATTTAAAAAGGACTCAGGGCTCTATATAAATTCGCATAAATTAAGTGTTTTTTTTTTCTAAAATCAATAACTATACGATTGAAATAAATTTAAGTTACTATTTAAAAAAAACATATGTGTTTATATTGTTGATTCTGTTTAACTTGTTCGATGATTTGGAAAATTTACTAAATTATTAGGCTAGTAATTAGTAATTACGCAGTGCTCAGATTCAGATATAATAAAAATTTGCCGCGCCCCCTGAAATTCTCCTGACCCCCCCTTTCCCCCACGCAGACAAAGCTAATTCCGCACTGCGCCACTGTTATACCTGCAACTAGGAGGTCAGAATGACATACTTTTTTTTTTTTACCAGAAGTCAACTCCGATAGCAGTATTCGGTAAATTTCATAGCGACGCAAAGCTGTATTGACATAAATTCTGAGAAAAGCAGCTTTCATTTTGTACGAAATACAAAGTATTCGGGCGATTTGAGTAACTAATTGCGTTTTTTAATTAATTCTTTAAACTTGTTTAAACAAGAGCAGATGGAAGATCAAACGGATCTACACCAGGTAACATAACAATGGTTCTAAAAACCTACACCAGGTAGCATAACAAGGGTTCTAAAAACCTACACCAGGTAACCTATGGTGGATTAAGGGGAGGGGCTGAGCGGGCTAAAGCCAGGGGCCCCCGACGGTTTAGGGGCCCCAAACTTTTTTAAAATTTATAATAAAAGTGTACAAATGTTTGCAAGAACCCTTTAAAATATATAAAAATTTAAAAATTAATAAATAATAACTATACAACTGATTGCGAATCAGACCGGATACTACCGATAGAGTTAATAATCGATAAAAAGTGATATAATTGGCTCACTTAGAGAACATAGTATGAAGCATACTTTATATTTTTAAAATTTCTCATATTAGTCAAGCACCGCTGGCTGTGTGGAGAGAGTACAGGCGCGTGATGCAACTGGTGTGAGGTTCGATTCCAAGTTGTGGAAGATATTTTTTTCTTTTCACACTCAATTGTATTATACCACAAACACTTCAAACAGTTATTTCTTCGTGTTCGTTTTTTTTTAATTTTTAATATTAAGTTACAGTCCTATAGCAGCTGTTAACAATCATTTTATCTTAAGGGACACTGGCTGAATAGGGCCCCCGTTTCATTGCAGCCCGGGGCCCCGTCAGTCTTAATCCGCCCCTGCAGGTAACAAAACAATGGTTCTAAAAGAAAATGCTAATAAGAGAAAGTCGTGCTTAGTTTATTCACTCGCCCGTGAGACATTGTACAGTTTTTTTTATATTTTTGATACAGTTTTGTTAGTTTGTATACAGTTTTGTTACACTTTTGATACAGTTTTTTTTTTTTTTTTAATATATATATATATTTTTTTACAGTTTTGAAACAGTTTTGTTACAAGGATAGACTAATCCAAGAATATGGGACTCTTGCACAACATGGGATGAATGTTGTGTTTGCGCTGACCACCTAATCGTTTTGCCACACCCACTATCTCTTTTCCTATATAAGTTCACACTACTCTCTTCTTACTATTGCTTTCATTGACTGTTCGGATTCACCGCACATAAGTTTTTATGTATTATTTCTTTATAATATATGTTATAAATAAAAATTATATTCGTTTTATTTGTGTATTGTTTGTTCATTGAGGAAGGCTCTTTGCAGAAACGTTCGCTGTTTTATTACGTCCTGTCAAGCTAACTCATACCCTGTTTACAAGTTTTCCATTTACTAATCCAAACAAAAGTTGCAAAATACTTAGGAGTAATAATAAATGAGAAATCTTAATGGAATCCCGATGTCAATGCAGTAATTGCAAAATCAAAGAAAACCTTAAGCTTTCTAAAAATATTTTTAAATAATAAACGCTTACAAATATAATGAGAATAAAACTAAAATTCTACCTCACTTTGGTGTGTTCAACACTAGAATATGGAAGGGACCCATCCACCAAAGACATTGATAAATTAGAACAATTTTAAAAAATAAAAATAGTTGTAAGATTCATTACTGGAGATTATTCAAAACTGACAAGAATAACACAAGTAGGCAGCCACCTTGAGCCTCTGATTAGTCATGGAATGCCCAATAAATAATCAACTTTTGGTTACTAGTTCGCCTATGCCCTGAAAGCAGCGAGAGAATATTCAACCATTAGTTTAGTATGGAATTAAATAGAGGAACAAAGAGCAAAGCAGTAATAATACCGAAATGATAACATCTCAACTGTAAAGATTAAAGCACCGTATGCAGGAACACACAAATTCTCACATGGAATCGAGCCCGCGATCATCGGTGCGCAAGCCGTGCCCATATGTTATGCTAATGTTAATCCCAATAGCTGTCGGCTGTCCAGATGGGGGAGAGTGTAATAATTGTGACAGTTTGTGACAGCCTAAGGGGAAGGGGCGTCCGGCCATGTGTGACGTCAATGTGTTTTATATTAAATTTAGGGCTGCGGAAATTTACCGATTAATTTCTCGATTAATCGGTAAATTATTTTATCGATTAAAATTATTTTAATCGATAAAATAGTGATTAAAAATAAAAAATGTTTTTTTTAAAAAAAATAAATAATTAATAATGGTTTTTATTTAATCATTATTTTTTTACGTACAAACTTCTCCGTTAAGGGAATTCCGAAAGATTATTCTTTGAAATAACCTTTTTTATAAGGACAATGATAATAAAAAACATTTTTTAAAACTATTTAACAATAACAAAATTTAAATTCATTGACATTATATTGAACTAGATTCTACTTATTTTTAAATATATCCCCTAACAATAGTACGTGCTTTAAATTTAATTAAATTAAATACTTAGGTTATGTGCATTTTAAAAAATGCAATAAAAGGGCGCAAAATGTGAATGAAAACGAAATAGTGAAAAAAGAGATTATGAGGTCTTAGAAAAAAAATCAACGCTTTAGAACCACTTGGGATAAAAAGATGATCTTTATGTTTTTACTATTCATCAAATAATTTATATCCAGCTGTAGACTATTACTTTTATGTTTATAAAATTAATTTGAAATTTTCATTCAAGAGCCTCAACTTTAATACGTATTTAACTTGTTTTCAGTGCTGTTTTAAAAATAACTTAATGCACATACTAATTGCCCGTTTTATTACTTCCCTTGAAATTTTCAGTTTAATGACGTCATACATCTTTATTTTTAGCTTAACAAAATTATCGATTAATTAATCGGTAATTTTTCAAAAGTTAACGATTAAATTAAATTTAATCAATAACAGCCCTAATTAAATTTAAATATTCTTGTAATAAAAATATTTTTGTTCGAAAGTGTGACGTACATTGGTGGTAGTAGCAGTGGCAGTGAAGGGGGTTGTGGTCCGAGATTTATGACAGTTTGCGAAAAGATTGGGGGAGGGGAGTTAACAATTGTTAAAAATAGCGTGACGTACTTATGGACAGCCCCCACCATATCTGATATCTATCTGAGTAGATATGCTACTCTTTTCAACCGAATCTTTGTGTTTAAATATACCAAACGGTTGTTACAAAGACACGTTTTCACTTCAAGAAAACATTAAAATAAAATTGCACTACCGTGAGATGCTTTTTTATCTAACCGTTTACGTTGACAACCCCACGGGAAACCCTCTGCGACCCATAGCCATAGGTTGGGAGCACGTGATCTAGGGAAATCTATGGAAATTCTAAAATTGACTCTAGGAGGTTTTAAGATATTACACTGGCAGCACTTTATGCTATATATACAGCAGTCTTTATCTCATCTAAAACTTTACACTGTTCAATGCCAATTGCAATAGTGAAAAATGGCCTTTACTTCGAAGTTAATAGTTCGTGCTTTATCGACATCTGCCGCACATTTCAATTCAATTAAAACAGTTACAGTCATAGGCAGTGGTTTGATGGGCTCTGGCATTGCACAAGTAAGTTATAAAATGATTTAATTAACTTAAACTAACATTTTCTTTTCTAGATTCAAACTTCTGTTTAGTCTAGTTTACAAATCACAATCTCTGGACTTTGACCTCGACTAGTAATTCCATATATATAACCTTTGGATCCAAAATATTTCTCTATCTATTGAAAAGAATAAAGTTACAGTCTATTTTTTCTTACTCTGCGGCAGAGTTAATTCATTGATTCAAAGCATACCAAGGCCAAGGATAGTTGAAGTTGTTTTTTTTTTAAAAGGGAAAGAATAAATCAAATATATATAATTCTCAAGTCAATGTAAATGTAACGTCAGTCACACTACTATTTTTAGATAGCTGCGCACCAAAAATACTCAACAAAAATATATAAGTTGCAATTTATGTCCCGATGACGCTACTAATTTTAGAAACCAGTGCACCAAAAATGAATAAAATTGTTACTGGAAATAAATGAATAAGACAAAAAATAATAAAATACTGGCAAGCGTTATTCGCACTGTTTTGACATCATAACCGTGCCGATAATTTTGAAAATTATTAGCACGGTTCGACCGTGTCGATAATTATTCGCACTTTTTTGAAATGCTAATCTACACTTACTAACTACAAAGTGTAATAATTAAGATAATGTAAAGTATTAGTATAGTTGATATTTAAATTTTAGGACACTGTCTACTGTAATTGATTTAATTGTTGTTTAACTGAGTCAAATAAATATTATTAGACCTAATAGTAATAGCCTGCGCAAATAAAACAAATATAAATTACGACAATATTTAGTTACTGACAGACAGTGTCACTGTGACTGTTACTGTTACTCAATGAGTCAATGACCAATGGCTACAAATTATGAAGATGACAATGATTATGAGATTTTGAACAAAAAATATCAAACATTATAATTATTTCCACGGCACTGTAAACTAATTTTGCTGTCACTGATATTGATAGTAATAGTATTAGTATTTGAGCAAGAATCCGAGTCTGAGCGGACCTGCATATTAATAGTGCCGTTCGCTAGTTGATCATTAATGATTTATAATTAATCATTTATTAATTAAAGTGAAAGACTTTATGATTGTAAAGCATCATTTAAAAAAAATTAAAAAGTAAGAGTCCGTACTCTGTTCTGTACTGTAAGTGTAAGTAAGTAAGACTGAACTGAGTATGAGTATAAGCATAGCAGTGAACAGTAACTAGTAACTTCAGTTCAGTAGTAACACTTGAAGTAACAGTGACTCACTCATGGGATATAAAAAAATTGTCCCTGGAAAAAAAGCCTGTTTGAGTGTTTGCACTGTGGTTGTAAAACAAAAACCAAGAAAATAAAAAAAAACCCAGAATATATTAAAAAAAAAAAAAGACTTTCACAGGATTCGATCCGCTAACCAATAAAAGACACTCACATTCTCTTTAGCTGACTATCCATTAGTCTAGAGAATCTTGTTACTAATTTGCGATTATTCAAAGTTATATCTAATTATCATTTATTAGACATCAATCATTAAATTGTAACTAGTATTAGTACTATAAACATATAAATATTAGTACTATTAACATATAACTGCACAATTTAGCCTAAATCGAGTGAAATTGGCTATTATTTTGTTATCAACCGCTGCGAGTAAGCATGCGCGACAACCAGACCCGACCCGTGCTAATAATTTTAAAAATTATTCGCACGGGAAAACCGTGCGAATAATCACTTCGTAAAATAAATTAGATTTATGACTCATTGAACTGAAAATTTCATAAAATGCCCATAGCTTATATAATGATTTTTTCTGATGAACATTTGTTCAAAATTAAGAGATTGAAGCTGAAATATATTGATATTTAAAACTTCCATCATTTATGACGGGTGATACCCTAGTAATAAATAAAATACTATTACTAAGTGTATTGTATTGGTATAAGAGAATTAACACTGAAATTCAAGGCATATTTTTATAAACCATCGGCTGAAGCGAAGAATGTCGACTGTGACGTCGCGACGCTACTGTTTGCTGGAAAAGAAAGTTCTATAAATTCTAAAAGGATTATAAAAAATGGAAGGTTTTAGGGTTTGGGTTAGGTATAGCTATAGAATTTTAATTTTAAAGCTTTTTAAAGGACGTGCTATAACAACAAAGAAGGCCGCCATGACCCTGATGTCACGGTCGACATACTTCGGTTTTACCACCATCCTAGTGCTGGGCTATTAAGGTGTAAGGGGCCGTCCATAAATGACGTCACGCACCTAGGGGGGGGAGGGGGGTCACACTTTTGTGACGATGCGTGACGTGGGGGAGGGAGGGGGTTGAAGAAATGTGACGTCACATCGAAAGGCTAACTTGAAATAAAACTTCCACTAAAATATTTGGTCACTTAAAATTTATTTAATGTCTTTTTTTTTATTCAATGCTTCTCAAAGTGCCGGTTGATAGGCTATCAGACGCCGGTTGGCGTAAGTTAACAAGACACGAAAATTAAATATAATTATCATTCTTAAGTTTGAGAATTCACAAGAGAACATACGAATTTGTAACCCTGCGTCGTTTGATGTTGACATCAAAGCTTTTTTGATGTAACGCAGTTTTTCGTTTGGGTCACTCGCGACAGGAGTCTGCGAACTTTTTTTTTTGGTCGGTTATACCCCCCCCCCCCCCCTNGGTTTTACCCCCCCCCCCCCACTTCCCGAAACTGCTACTGGTGAGTTTTACAAACAGGACAAGTGTCTAAAAAGATCTGAATAGTATTATATGTTGATATTTTAAGTCAAAACGACACCGAATTATCCATTTTTTAAAGTTTTAAGTTTGCTATAGTTTTTCGATTGGTTCTTGGTCAAACGCCTCTGGCCATTCTAAATATAATAATAAATGTGTCCATTTAAAATTAGTCAAAAGTATTCACTAACAATTCGAGAGGAGCACAAAACAACTTTCTTCTGAAATCAGTTTTTAAGGCATTTAAATTTGACAGAAAGTATACTTGATACAGTCAAGTCATGTTGATTAAGATTATTGTCACTTTTGTCAATATAAATGAAAGTAGGTTGGATTTAGGTGTCTTCGTATAGTACATAAATAAGAAATCTACATAGATAACAAATTTTACAAATGCATTATCTGAAGAAACCGGTTCAATAGTGGGCATATGTTACCAAGCGTACACGTACACATGACGTATTTGAATATATTTAGTGGAGTGTAGTGGATGTTATATGTCCCAAATAAGTCTGCATTACCCCCCAAAAATTCCCCTTTGAGCCCAAATGTTATTTTTAAAAAAGTATTATTTTTAAATAACTTTTTTTTAATAAACAAAGAAGTTACAAGTAATTATTTATAATCAATGCTTAATTTGTATGCATTAAAATAAAATATAATTAAATCTAAGGATGTTAAAACATTTTTTTTGAAGGCCCGTTAAAAAAGTTCAACGGTTTGGAAAAAAAAAACGGACCGTTTCAATAGGATACATAAATGTTAAAATTATAAAAGTTTATATTAACATTACTGTTAACCCAAAAGTAGCGGATTCTAGCAAATTTTCTATGCCCACAATGATTGAACATTACCCCCAAGAGTTCCCTTTTTTACCCAAAATGAGATAATTTATTGATGACATTATATTTACAACTGTTGTGTGACATACGTGAAATCCTGAAGAAGAAAGAATACAAACAAACAAGCTTGTGAGCTTCGGAGTTAAAAGTTATGATAATGTTGGATATTTTAATAATGTCATAGTATTTCAGTCCTCAACTTGCAAGAATTACTGTATTTTGCGACGCACAAGATGACACCCTACTTTCCTGTTCAAATGTGGGGGTTGTACAGTGTTGGCCATTTTCCTCTTCCAACGCATACCTAATAATTTTTAGAAAACATGAGATGTGATATCAATGTGATAATTTTAGATCAAATGCCTTTGATGTGCATATACTTAGCAGGGAAACTGTCATTAGAAGATCGAAATCAATTTGAGGAATTGTCTTGTATCTATATATTCTAGGTCTATAAACAATGCAATGATCCTTGTAATATCAATAGTCACATTCCCGAGCTTAATCGCGAAGGTTAATAACATCAATGGGTATTGACATTACCGCTGCATTGTTCGTTAGCTGTCTTGCTATGCCATGGCAACTAAACATTTTTTTAAAAATGTAATATATAAAACAAGCCGAATTCATGCTTAATCTTATAGGGCTTTAAGCTGTGTAGGGGCTCATTATGCTATCAAATAAGTACAGAGAAAATCTTGTCAAAACGGGAAAAGAATGCAATGGTACCTGGTGAAATGGAAACATTCTTGCCAGTCGTCTGATACGAAAAAGTTTGAGAATCACTGGCTTACAATTTATTTAATGTCTTTTACATAGCTTCACTCGTATTACGATAATACAATGTAGACATACACTAAATAAATACTTAAATGAAAAAAAAAAAAAACGATTTGAAACATTCTTATTTTCAAATAGAAAACATTTTTTGTTCTTTTTTATTATTTTTTAAATTATTTTTTTAGGGGGGCGTCAAAGTTTTGTGACGTATTTTTTGAGGGGGGGTCGACGATTTTGTGACGACGGGTGACGTAGGGGGGGAGGGGGTAAAAAATCGACCAAAATCGCGTGACGTCATTTATGGACGGCCCCTAAGCCTAATTGTAGTAGTATTATTATTTAATATTATATGGCTAGCTTGAATTAATTAATATCACTATTGCATTCAATAATACTTGAAAATGCTGTGATATTAAAGTTTCTGAGGGTAAAAGTGAAAGGTGTCAACACGCTGTTCCCGTGCATTTGCTAGAAAAAAAAGCTCCTAGTATAGAGTATAGTGTGCATACTAAACTTGGTCTAGACTAGGCTTCTATACTTATACTATACTGTCTACATTATTGCTGCACATGCTTATAAATCAAAACTTCAAAGTTCATCATCATCATCACCTGTTGTCCTATCTGGGGCATAGGCCAGAAACAAAGGCTCTCCAGGCATCCTGGTCCTATGCAAGTCTCTACAACTGTCCCCAGCTGTGCCCACTCTTTTTGGTGACTACCTCCAGTTCCCTTCTCCTAGTCATTCCTGGTCAATATCTTAATTAGGAGATAATGGTCTGAGGCTACATTTGTCCTTATTTTTTACACTAACATCTTTTATTTATTCTTTTAAATCACTTATAAACTCTATGTTAAAAAAAATAAGACTGGTTAATCGGTTAACCGCTAGTCCTTATATCCCTTATGTTTTGAGAACTAACAATAGAATGTTGTCACCTGGTGTCGTCTGATTGGTATCAAAGCCTGCTAAAAAATGAGTTTCCCTCAATAGGAAATTAAACTGTAACTTTTCATTTGTTGGTTGAATATCTTCTGTGTTTAAGGGCTATATTTAATTAGATTTCTTACATTTTGTTCTCTCTATGTAAAGTTTTGAGCTAGCTTTCTTGTCTTAAACTTAAACCATTTTTTGTTATAGTTATCTTGTTATATCAGAGCACCAATTCATGTTTTTGTTCTCTATTTTCTTCTTAATTTACTTGTTGTTGTCAGAGCACAGAGCTTATAATTTGGGATTAACTGGTCCTGTTTAATGGTTGCCTGTGTTAAGTGTAAATTCAACTTGTCCTTGTTAGTCTTTATTTTTTGTGTGTTTAATCTAAAAACGATAATTACATATCAATTAAAATATAATCACTGTGAGTTGATGTGATTACATTTCAATTAATCTGTAAAGAAAAGTGTCAACTGTTAATAGCATAAAAAATAAACAAATTTAAACTATTTCATTAATTGAAAACAGCTAATCCAAGCTGAAAATTCATTACCTGTGAATATTCAAATTTGACAAGATTAACAAAATTACTTAAGTCACTAAACCTAGAAACTCTAGTGGTAAGAAGAACAAAGAGCAAAGGTAGTAATAATATTAAAGAAATTAAATTCTAATACAACTCTCAGAAAGTTATAGTAGGAATAGAAACACTCTTCTGTTCTTGTTTTAGAAGCAAGGACAAACATAACTAATCCTCCTCCTTCTCAAATAGAATTCAGGGATGGATGGGGTTTCAATTCAGGGATGGATGGGGTTTCAATTCAGGGATGGATGGGGTTTCAATTCAGGGATGGATGGGGTTTCAATTCAGGGATGGATGGGGTTTCCTGAACAAACCAGAAAAACCAACACGATATCAACATTCAAAGGTCTAATAAAAATGCAAGAAAGACAATAACCATGGAGTGATTATTTACACAGCTGTGAGAATAATGACTGCGTTATTCACTCAATGGGCATCTGTGTCCATTTGAAAGATAAATAGTTATAATTATAATTTTAAAAAATGTAACTTTAACATGAGCGTCGCTGTCTTATTTTATTTGTGGATCAAATCCCTGAGCTAACAGATATTTAACAATTTTTAAAATTATTATTAAAATTTAAAAAAAAACAACAAACAAATAAATTATTATAATTTTAAACCACAAGGTTGGGGTTTGCAGTTTGTATTACTTATGCGATGACATTTCAACAAACATTTTATTATTTTTCCTCAGGCTGTCAATAATCCATACTACATAAATTATAAATAACAAGTAGTAATAGTAATAAATGAGATATTCCCATATAAATATATTTTATTATCAAACGAAAAGGTGGGGTGGGGGAAAAATGTCATTTCACGACTGACTTTAAAATGCTGGCAAAAATGACCAGTACAAAGATTAGGGGCCATGGATTAAATGACATCAAGCGCCTAGGGGGAGACTGTTAGACATTTATGACAGGGGGGGAAGGGGTTAAAAGTGTTGAAGAAAGAGGGGTCACACCAAAAAGCGCAGCTTCAAATAAAAATTTTACTTAAATATTGGATTGCTTACAATTCATTTATTAATTATTGGTGTTGTACATGGATTCACCTTTGTTACAATATTAGAGTGCAGACTTACATTTACATGACAAAAAAGTTACTTTTAATATGCTCAGTTTCAATTCGAAAAAAACCCAGCTTTAATGGGGGTGGTGGAAAACGTTTTTGATGACGGGTTGATAAATCAACAAAAATTGTGTGATGTCATTTATGGACGACACCTTAGACTTAATAACTACATACGTGTAATGGAATATTTTTTCAATAATGGTTAACAACACTGAAACAAGTATGATCATAAACAGAATGATTAATGATGTTCATATTTAGGCTGTAGGCTATATAATAAGCCTATTTACTATTCAATATTAATAGCTATTAGCAGAACGGATTATAGATTAATATGCTTTTGATTTAAAGCCAGTATAACTCACATTTGTTTTGGTTGTGTGAATATTGCTGGGAATATTCCCACGGCTGTGGGAATAACGCTTACATATTCACACAGCTGTGTGAATAGTGCTGGAAATATTTCCACGGCTGTGGGAATAATGCTTACAATATTCACACAGCTGTTGGAATAATGCTTGCCTAAGCGTAATTTATAATTTAGTCATTTATTTGATTGGATTGAAAAATAATTAGGCAGTTTAAGAAATAAAATTAAAAAATGCCCTGATCATCTCTGTTTTCTCTGTAGTTTAGCTGTTGATTTTAATTTGATTTACTTTTCATTAAAAAAAAAAGTCTAAGCATTTCTACCTTGCACAATAATTTTCAAGAGTAAAACCTTTTAATTCTAGGTATTGCTTAGTAACTTAGTTCTTCCTGATAACATGAGGCTAAACAATGTTGGGTCAGAACACAGCCTTGCTTTACGCCATTTGTGTCTAGGAATGGTTTAGAAGCCTCTCCGTAGTCCTGGACTGGAGCCTGCATGCCATCATGGAATTGCCTTACAATGGCTATTTACTTATTTGGGAAGCCATACTTTGCCATTATCTTCCATAGATCCTCTCTGCAGACTGTCAAAGACTTTTTGCAGGCTTGGCAGTTCTCTTTTCTTGTACAAGTGGACTATAGAGGCATCTTTAAAATCATGGGGATAGCCTGTTGCTGCCACATCATTAGGGAGATTTCATGCAGCTTTTCCAGTAGAACTGTGCCGCCTTCTTTGTATATTTCAGCTGGACTAGAGTCTGCTCCAGGAGTGTTTCTACATGACAGATGTATTTTTTATGACAGTAAATCTTTCGGACGAAACGTTTACTGTCCTATTAGTTTAACAACAAACTCAAATTTATTGTTTTCATTAGACAATTTGTTTGTGTATGTTGTATTTTATTTAAAAGCTTTATGGCAGTCCCATTCTATAGGATATATTACTGTTGGCAGGTAGCAGCTGCTAGTGGGCACAAAGTCATTGTCGTGGATAAAACTCAAGATATAATTAACAAAGCTGAAAGCGCCATTAAGAAAAGTCTGGAACGAATTGTCAAGAAAAAGTTTCCAGATGACACCAAGGTAGGGGCTGCACGTTAAGTCAATTTGATTTTCATACCATGATTAATTTAAATTTCATATTTAGCTGAACCAGTAGATATTGCCTGATACATGTTTAAAAAGTGTTAAAGCTATTGGTAGCACTCTATTAGATTAAAGGGATACATTTAAATATTAAAAAAAAAAAATTTTTTTTTTTACGTTTGAAACAAAAAAATGGGTTAGGTGGTTTAAATAACTTTTTATTTACATAGATATGCGCTGATTTAAAACCTTATAAAAAAAGACGATTAATGTACCAAAATGCTTTGTAGAGTTTGTCTAGGTATCAAAGGGAACTAGAGACTACCTTGTTAGCGCATTTTCGAGATGTCGAAATCGCTATTGCCCCCGTTTTGTCCGTCTGTCTGTCATCACCATGATCACAGGATCCATAAGTCCTAGACCCATGATGTATATATGTTTTTTGTATGTCCTGACCTGCCATTGGTGCATCAACACTCAGTTACTCGATCCGTTAAAAAACCCCGTTAAAACTACCAAAAAACTTTGCGAATCGAGAGTTAACACTGGCACAAGGAACGGGCGCCATTGCCGGAAGTCGAATACATAGTTTTTCAAGCATTCAAGAGTGGTGTGAAATCGTGCAAAAGAATTAATTAGTGTTTTTTTTAGTTGACGTCATTAAAATATGTGTAAAAGTTTAGAGATTTTTACTTCATCATTTGTGGTGACTTGTAGTTAGATTAAAGAGAAAATAAAAAATTATAAAATGTAAAGAAATGACTTTTAAATAAATTTTTTTCAGGTATATTCATTACACAAGAAAATTCATAAATATATGTCTAAAATCTAAACACAATTAGTGATAACTACATAATGCTGATATCTAACATAAGTACTGATACACAATACGAAAATGCGCTAACACGTCCTGAGTCCAAAAAGGGACCAGGCTTAACATGATTTTACTAATACTTTTTATTTCTGTTCATCACAAAAGGCTCAGCAAAAGTATTTAACTGATGTCTTAGAAAACTTGAGCTTATCAACTGATGCTCTTGCAGCTGTGAAATCTTCTGATCTGGTCATTGAGGCTATAGTGGAGAACTTGGATGTCAAAAAAGAATTGTTTTCAGCCTTAGACAAAGCTGCTCCAGAGTAAGAAGTTTTTCCCAACTAAATGTATTGTTTTTGTAAAGGTCACCTAAATACTATTTTGTTATGGTATTCAAGTGTTATAATAATAATATGAAGTTTTAAATATAAATTCATAATGAAATAAGTATTTTTTAGTTTGAAAAAGGATTTGGTAGGTAGGTAACAAAAACTGATAAAAACTTTTTCTTGATTTAATTTGGAAAAAATGTATTTTTATTTATTTATGGAATTTAAGTAAAAAATTATGTTAAGTGAAACACATCCTATCATTTAAGGCCCCGCAAGGTTTTGGGTTAAATTCTGCCTCAGTCCCGTAAGGATTTCCCATATTGTGATCAACTGGTTATGAAATTTTAAAAAATTGCTGAAAATGTATTTATATTGTTATTGTCATGCTGACTTCATACAAATGGTTATTTTACGTATCCTAAAGACCCATCTTGAGTTTAATACTGTTTTTACCTGTACTTAAGTACTATTATTTTTACCAAAAAGTCTTGCAAAATTAGATCTTCAAAAAAAATAAAAACTAACACAAAACTTCGCTAACTCATTTGCTACTAAGCACAAAAACCAAAACACCCCCTGGAGTACTAAGCAAAGGGAGATTACTCTCAAGAACATGCACCCACATGTTAAAAATATTTTTAAACATCTAAATGAAAATTTAAAATAACAACACATGCACCAAAAGAAAGAAAATTGGATGAGCTTTAAAAAATGTATAGGTTGATGCACTTTTATTCACAAATATATTTTATAATAATTTGGAAAAGTGTTTTTTGAAAATTTACATCGCTGTTTTTGGGCATCGACCTCTGTTGTTTATCACTTTTTATTGTTTTATCGTCCAATAACGTTTTGAGAAACATCTTATCCATTGGCAAATTCAATTTTGTAATTGGTTACTTGATTCTAATCATGATATTGATGTAGAGGAATTTATATATGTCCTCATTAGTAACCTCCTTCCACAAGGTGTCTTTCTGGCTGTTTGCTGCGGCTCCGCGTATTGTTTGTTTCAGCATTAACAACTCTTATGGCAGAGTTCAAGAAAAGCTTGAAGTAGTCTATGGGACTGCTGTCAGTAGGTAGAAAATGATTTCCCCTATTATTTCATTAAAATTATATAGCTTGTTTGTAAAACTGATCAACTTGTGTGACCAAGATTCAGAGACAGTGTCAGTGTCTCCATCACTCTCGTTAGCTTGATTCGGATCAGTTATTATTATTATTATCAGTAATATCAGTATCACTATCAAAGTCTATTCTTCCTAATTGTTTGAGTTATTAATTGCTGCATAATTAGACGTTGCAGCAGCAATTAAATAGTCAAGAAAATGAAAGGCCATTGCATCAAAATATTCAGAAACCACATGTTCAAATTTCACCAAACATAGTTCGACTTCTAAGCCACACAACTTTCGAACCGTAAATGATATAAACATCCGTTTTTTTAAAACAAAATCAGCGAGGTTTCTACTTTTCAAAAAGCGGAGAGCTATTGAAGGCTATTCGCACGGTAACAAAGCTTCTCGCGAGGTCGCGTGATGCATGAGCGTTGCTAGACGCCATGGCGCTTTTGGGCGCATCAGTAGCGAGGGGGGGTATGGCGCATTCAGTCGCATTAGTAGCAAATGAGCTAACAGAGTGAAAACACAAGTTAAGGCAACCGCCACTATTTTCAGAAGTGTACTAAAGCTTCTCTCATTCAATGAAGAGTTTCTACTTTCTATGATTTCAAAAATAAAGAGAGTACTATCGATGCGCGCTTTACCGGATTTTGGGAATCGAGACAGGCTTTGTCAAATTAAACCTTATGTATATTTTGTGTGTGGCTAACATATCTATTCAAAGACGATTTGTCATTCAGGATCATCATATCCTCAATTGGTTTTCTTTTTATTTCTTATTCTTAAATTTATTCTCAGGAAAACATTATTTGCAAGCAACACCTCTTCCATCCCTATTAAAGAAATAGCCACAGCTACTCAAAGAAAAGATAGATTTGGAGGTCTTCATTTCTTTAACCCTGTTCCCCTCATGAAGCTGTTAGAGGTAAAGTTAGGCATAATACTTTGACATTTTGCATATTTACCACTAACATCACAGTATTTCTTGCAATTTTAAAAAACAATATTGGCATTTGTCTAAGAAGATTGGAAGGGATTAAAAGAAGATTAAATAATACATCCCAGTTGTATCTTTTGTCAGTCTATGTTTTGTCATCTATGTTGTGTATGAATTATGCAAATATTCCAGTTATCTATTTTTAGGTGATCAGAATTCCTGAGACAACTGATGCAACTTACAAATCTCTGGAAGCCTTTGGTAAAGCCCTTGGAAAGACGACAGTTCAATGCAAGGTATACATTATTTTAAATATTTATCATTTCTAATCAAAGCTTTTATTAACCTTATACAGTCGAAACCGCTTAAGTCGACGGCGTTGGGGTATGAAAAAATGGCATCCACATAACCGATGATCGAGTTTAAGCGAAAACCAATATGGCGGCAAAATATTAACATGCGCTTGAAATTTCTTTATGTACGTGTTGTGCGTTAATTAGTGATGGGACGATTAATCCGAATCGTATCGGAATATCGGGACCCTATTTCTTCACTCTTTCTTAAGGTTGTTAAGGCCGTTCGTTTTTAAAGACCGTTTAAGTTTAAATATAACGCCGTTTTGCGGTGATTCCCAGATTGAGCGATACTGTGCCTTCAAAGCCACTTGCTTGATTTTCCTTACAAGCTACACAAATAAGTAACCTACACATCCCCTCATTGTCCCCGAACCATTCTCTTCCTAATCATCTTCTTTGGGTCTTACAATTACAATGGACTCAGAATGCTCTATCGTGACCTATATATGACTCATGACAAAGCGAACTCTTCTCTAAAGAAACGTACACAAATAAATTAGGTACTCCTTTTGAATCTTTAACTTTGACATATTTTAATTAATTCTAACCAATAGTTAAATGGCTTTTGCACACGGCCACTTCTTATGAATGAAACAATGAGAACAAAGCAGTAGTACAGTACATGTAATGCTCAAAATGAGGTTGAAGGATGAATGGTTGCCAATGACAACAAGTCTGCACACGGTACATTTTATTATTCCATACGATCCCCTCAGCTTACAATTCCTTCGGTAACTTGATGCTAATAGGACTAACCAACAACAATGGTGTGGGAGATTAAGAGTGGGGGTGGGTAAACTGTCTGTAGTCTGTTATATTATATATTTTAAAATCTGGGGAGCCTTGTTTACAGTAAGCAGCCTATGATTTTGGTATCGTCCCATCACTAGCGTTAATAAATGATAATGTTCATGCACATGTTTTGGGTTGTTTTTTTTTTACACAACAGCATTGCCGTTATTTGTTTGATGAAGCTATCGGCATGCTATAAAATTGTACACACATGTTTGCTAACAACAAAAGGTATATGTGCACCAACTGACAGCAGAAATTTACAAATTTAAAATAAAAACCAACGTTGATTATCGATAAAAACTAAGAATTTCAAAAGCCAGCGATTACCATAGTACCAGAAGCAACACAGCGCTGAGAGCAAAATGCAAGTGGGCTGTGACGTCACAAGCAGAAACTTGGTCCCTTGGTTATAAAAAAATCATAGCTAACATTTTCAAAATGCTGGCGATTGGTCATGGGGATCGAGATAACTAATGTTAAGTGGCAAATTTGACCCTTTTTTGTGCTCGTGTTATGAGGTTTCGGCGACTTAAAAAAATCGAATTAAACGAAGAAAAAAGGCTAAGACAAAGAGAGAATTTGGAGGTAAGTGGGTTTGACTGTAGATATATTATTTTGTAAACTCCCATACAATTATTCCTTAAAACTTATTTTTCTAAAAAAGTTTTTTTTTCTATAATAGGACACCCCTGGTTTTATTGTGAATCGACTCCTTGTTCCTTACATGGCTGAGGCCATTAGACTTGTGGAGAGAGGTAAGTATCAGATGTACTTTCTGTAAATCAATCTCATGTTTTAGGATTATTTCAAGACCTTGGGTTTAAAATCTTGAGCCTGGCTAAAAATTTTACATCTTGGTCTTGAAACATTGAAACTTTTCATATTGTTGTTAAAACAGCTCATAGACACACTCTAGTTAAATGTTGCAATAAAAAAAAAACCTATTAACTGGATGTAATCAGGCCAAGATTAGTAGGGCTCTTTGTTTTTATGTTACTGTTGTTTGAGATAGAGCTTGTCAACTTGTGGATTTAATTTTAAAAAAATATATTAAAAATTATGTCATTGTAAAGAGGAAAACATATTTTTTATTCTTTGTTTTTTAACTGGCCAGGAAGACGGTTAATTACAATGTAATTTAATGATTTTACACTAAAAATATGAATTCCAGCTAAAATATGCATATGGGGATATTGAAGTTATTGCCAATCTTCAAGTTTAAATAGGACAGAACCAAACTCTTAAGACCGGTTAAACAATAAAAGCCTTTCTTTTATCATGAATTCAAGTTTGTTCTTATACATTACATAATTAGTAAGAAGAAATTTATTCTTAACAAAATAATAGGGGTACCTTAAATATTTCTTTTTTTTAAAATAAAATATGTGTAGGTTTTATTATTTTTCAGTGTGATATTTTTTAACTTTCCATAAATTCCTTTCAGGTGACGCATCACCTCGAGATGTGGACACAGCAATGAAACTAGGAGCTGGGTATCCCATGGGACCTTTTGAGCTTCTCGATTATGTGGGGCTGGATACAACTAAATTCATAATAGATGGTAGGCCAACTCTATTGATAGTTTTAAAATACTTTTTTTTTTAATTGCAAGAGAGATGCATTGTACATTTTTCAGTTCCAGTTTCATACAGCTTTCTTGTTGGCTAGTGGTAAAATTTGTGATTGACATATATTTTTCTGATGTGCATAGAAGTTGTTTTTGTATAGGTGTAACAAGAATAACATGAAAAGTCTGTCTTAAAGCATCAGTGGTTGTTGCTCAATCATAAATTATATGACATTTAAATATTACATAGCTTTTTATACTTTCTATTTAGGTACATTAATATTGTTGCCTTGCTATTTTGAATATTTTCTCATTTTTTATTTCCCTTGATGCATACATTTTTCTAACATAGTGCTGTGTTGTGATTTTAACCTTCAATTGAACATTATTTTTCTTATCCCTTCACAGGTTGGAGTAAAAAAGAACCAGACAATCCTTTATTCCAATCGTCCCCAATGCTGAATAAATTGGTGAAAGAAAACAAATTAGGTATGAAGAGTGGAGAAGGATTTTACAAATATGATAAGAAATAGTTAGCATAATATCTAAAGATTGTTTTTAATTCATTTAATGTAAGTATTTTGTACAACTAAATTTGGGCCCTCAAATAAGATTTGAACTTAAGTAAGATGCAGACTGTGAAAGTTTCTTCGTTGTCCTTATCTACTACTTAATAAATTGTTAAAATACTTGACACTTTTTTTGAGATGACCAAAGCAGTAAATTTGAGATACTTTGGGTGCATTTAAATTGAAAAGAGATTTTCGCTTTTAAATTTATTTCAGTTAAGTGTAAAGCACTTAAACAATTTTGGTTAATGTCATGTCCCAGTTTTTCAACAGTTTTTTTTGTTTGCTTCAAATAATTAAGAAATTACCAATAAAATATTTTTGAAAATATTTATTTTTAAATAAATGTAAAAACATAGGTAATACAAATGTTACATTTTTTGCCCTCAGAAGTTTGAAATAAAAAGCTTAGCGCCAAATATTGCCGCACTCCAAATCCTTTTGTAAAAATGGTTTTCTATCATTTTTTAAAATAAGGAATAGACAATTTTAACCTTTCTTTTTATTAAATTTATATTAATATCTTTCTCAAAGTAAAATAACAAAGTTTTAGTTATTACGGTTTAATTTATTGATATTTCTGAGAGTTCCATATAGAGGGAAAATCTTTACTTAGTTTAAATGAAAGTCTTATTTTGTAATTTATAACTTATCTTTCTGTAAAATTATTTAGGAGGGAAATAAAAGTCAAGTCATATTAGTGGCATATTTCTTTACGAACAATTTTATTTAAATTTTCTGCAATTAGCAATTAAAATTTTTTCCGCCTTTAAAATGTATTTGTCTAATCTTGTCTTTAGTATTTTGTTCTTTATTATAAATTATATATCAGGTTGTAAGATAAGATTTCATACAGGCCAATAATCCTATAAAGCCAAATTTTGAAAAGGAATGCGTAAATGATTACCTGACAAATTTTGGATGTGAACAAATTTTGTGTTCCAGTCAATTATATATATTAAATTATTATGACCTTGTTATGTATGCAAGGAAAGTAATGACTAAAATGTGATTTGTATAAAATAAATGTTTTTATACTGTGATTTCTGAGTTACCAATGTTGGCTTGTCTCATAATGAAAATATTATTGGATCAATAAACAATATGTAATAAAGTATTGTTGAAATTTGTTGACTCATCCTTAAACTGTTCTTGTGTATGTTTAATGTTATGATTAGTTGTTCAACCATTCGCCGACTAACATTGAGTTAAAAGGTTTTATTTCTTCATTTCTTCACATCTTCATTGTTGTAGTGTTTAGTTGAAGTTTGAGTAAATCAAATGGATTCTAATGAAAGTATATTAGCTAATGTTAATAAGATCTAATAGAATCACACCATGTTTGAAGATGTACTTTTGTCTACCTACTTAACATACAAATACAGTTTATAGTTTTAATTATTATACATATATATATGTGTATATATATATATATATATATA
>MUZC01000323.1:262178-287059 GCA_002072015.1 Radix auricularia | reverse complement strand
TATATATATGTGTGTGTGTGTGTGTGTGTGTGTTTGTTTGTGTATGTGTATAAGGAATTAAGGACAAGCACATTTCAAATGTAACACTTTTTGGTTCATTGTGTTAGCAACAATTCCGAAATTAATTGAGAGAAACTTTACTATTTTAGACGAACTCCCGCAAAAAAAGGCGCTGCAGCAGATCCTCCAAGAATCCAGATTATCGGACGAGCTACAACAAAGCCCAGACATCCCGGAGTTCTTCAGGGCAGGGCAGCATGACAAGAAAGTCAACAGTGTTATCATCGACATCCTGCGAGAATTTTGTCTTAGACTTTATCTGAGTGGCTCCAAGGATATCTCTGTATTCTGTTATCAAGCCTTCGGTATAGGGAGGTGACATTAATGATCTGAAGTCTTTTTTAAAAAGGGTTATAAAATTATTTTTTAACAACAAAAAAGTTGTGTGTGTGTGTGGGGATGGAGGGGGGGGGGAAGAGGCAAGTCAAATAATTTGAGGCCTACTCTTATAATTGCATATAAGTATGATTTGTGAGAAACATAATAAACATAGACCTAATTGGTAATATTTTCAAAATACATTTGTTTAAGTTTACGGATGTCTACAGTATTGTATGGCTAAGTGCGTCTGTGTTTTGACCTATGTTCATGAAATTGTCTACAAACAATTAATGTTAAAAAATTGAAAAAAATATATATGAACTCGACTATAGATCTATTTACAGTTTGAATGCATTGTGTGTGTCTGAGTGAAAGTCAGTGAAACAAGGTTTTGTATTTTTTTGTATTTTTATTATTTTTTTCTTTTTAAATGTTGGGGAGCAAAGATTTTTTTTCTAGATGTTGGGTTTGGATTCCAAGTAATAAACAAGTGTGCAAAGTAATAAACAAGTGTGCAACGCCTTACTGCTTCACGTTGTGTGTAAGATTCTATACCCCTCAAAGACCCCTAGATATATTTAGAAGACGTCTCTTAATATTGAATAAAAACATTTCAACAAAACAGTTTAAAGACAAATTTTACATTAGTTTATCCAAACTGATGTTACTTTCTTTGATGTATCAACTCAAACAGATAAATGCCCAAACACTAACTACAAACGGACGCTAGTTATTTTCAGAAGTAGCTTGAAGCCTGGCTTTCAATCATAAATATATTTTATACCCATCGTCATGGTTCATCTGTTGTCCTTTATTATAATTCTCATCCTCATAAACATGTCTAAATGCAACTCTCACAACACATTTCAGTGTTTTAACTGTTTACGTGTTATAATACCGAAACACTCTAAAGACCAAATTTTACATCAGAAACTCATCTTCAAAATATTTATGAAAGATAATGATCTTTCCAGACTCCCGTTGTGACGCTGATCAATAGGTTTCGTCAGAATATCACCACAACTTACAAGTTTCTATATACTGTGTATGCTACTGTCAGATGAAATCTATAGATCGGTAATGTTTCGTTTCATGTTGAAATATCAAATATTCACAATTGCATCAACTCGGATATATTGACTAGAGTCAGTAGCTATATATAGCTGGCATGTGTAGAGTTAGTCAGTAGTTAGCAGGCAGGTTTCGAGTCAGTCAGTAGCTAGCAGGCAGGTTTAGAGTCAATCAGTAGCTAGTAGGCAGGTGTTCAGTCAGTAGCTAGCAGGCAGGTGTAGAGTCAGTCAGTCAGTAGCTAGCAGGCAGGTGTAGAGTCAGTCAGTCAGTAGCTAGAAGACAGGTGTAGAGTCAGTCAGTAGCTAGAAGACAGGTGTAGAGTCAGTCAGTCAGTAGCTAGCAGGCAGGTGTAGAGTCAGTCAGTCAGTAGCTAGCAGGCAGGTGTAGAGTCAGTCAGTCAGTAGCTAGCAGGCAGGTGTAGAGTCTGTCAGTAGCTAGCAGGCAAGTGTAGAGTCAGTCAGTCAGTAGCTAGAAGACATGTGTAGAGTCAGTCAGTAGCTAGAAGACAGGTGTAGAGTCAGTCAGTCAGTAGCTAGAAGACAGGTGTAGAGTCAGTCAGTCAGTAGCTAGCAGGCAAGTGTAGAGTCTGTCAGTCAGTAGCTAGAAGACAGGTGTAGAGTCAGTCTGTCAGTAGCTAGCAGGCAGGTGTAGAGTCATGTGTTGATGGCGTGTTTAGCCTGATGGGGCCGTCCATTAATAACGTCATACGATTTTTGCCGATATTGTTTTATTACTTATCCCCCCCCCCTCGTCACAGTTATATTACAGTTAGGTGCCTATTTCAAGGTCTCACGTTAGCACAGTTCGCCCCAATCACCCCTCGGTGATCTATTGACGAGAAATTTCACAAACTTTGCATGAATCAGCTCACTTCCTCATACTACGTCTCAACCCAACGGTTCTCAAATTCCTATGATACTAAAAATGTATAATGAGGGACGCATCAGATATCTCTAGTACTCTATCTAAAGATAAATGCACTCCACATTTCAAAATTCTACTCAACAACACAAAATATGCTTGAATACATATATATATTTTAAATTTTTTAACAATATTAATCATCAAAACTAATATCACAGTAAACATGATT
Source organism: Radix auricularia (assembly GCA_002072015.1). Classification (NCBI taxonomy): domain Eukaryota; kingdom Metazoa; phylum Mollusca; class Gastropoda; family Lymnaeidae; genus Radix; species Radix auricularia. Next base: position 284,514 of record MUZC01000323.1, on the reverse strand, counting down.
GAATAAAACTCATTTTCACATCAAATTTAGCATGAGAAAAAATTTGTGGATGATATTAGATTCCCACTCGGGTTCATGTTCATACTTCAGAATCATTGTTTGAATGCTCGCATGAAAAGATGAGCTTGAACATTAATGTAGAAATAAATTGACAAAATGTAGACTTAAATTGACGCGGGCCCTTTAAAAATGTTTTACAGTTCACGAGTACATTTAGCCCAGGTCATTGCTTAGTTTGTAGTCAACATTAGCAGTTATCACCAATAACATCTCAATTCATACAAGCTGCTCTAAAGGCGTTGGTATTGCGTGGTTTCACATTGTGTCAACATATTTATAGTTATACCTAGTACCGTGTATGTTGTACATATATGTTGTAATACCAAGTTTAAGATAAAAAAAGACTATTAACATAAAAAAAGTGACGTGTACTTGTACATTTAAAAATAATGTAAGTCGTTTAAAGGGGTAAAAGGAACCAGGTGTAAAACCCCCCCCCCTCCCTTACAGTGATATTTAAACATGTAAAAATATTTTACATTTGATAAAAGAGTTTCCCCAAAGATTTATGTTTGTTGAATAGTAGGTAAAAGTATTAATGAAATTTCCATTAGTTTAACAGAGAATTAAAAAAACCAAAGATTGTAAAAAGAAAAAAAAAAAAAAAATGGCTTAAATATGACACTTTGTGTCATAGATGAAAGTAACACAATTTGTTATCTAATAGACTACCATGCTTTATTAGCGTCTATAATATCACTCTTAATGGAAATTACATGATCCAGCGCTCACATTTGTAAAAAAAAAAAAAAAAAAAAAAAAAGATTGTCTTGAATCGGAGTTTTGTGATACCGGATTTTATAGTCCAGTCTAAAAATTGTCTTTCTTTTTAATAAGGAAAATATAATGTAAAAAAAAAAATACCCCAGACACATTATATGATTATAAAAAAAGTAACTTTTAAATCGTGACAAACCCTAAATATGTTTTAGATTCTAATAATGGCCAGGCTGAGTAAGCTTAAAGCCAATACATTTTGCCTTTTGAAGTCTCAACTTAAATTACACATATAAAAGTGAAGAAAATTACATGAATGGAGCAAACTATTTATTTTAATAACGCTAACAATTTCTACAATATAGATCTAGATCTACATGGAATACTCTTAGTCTTATAAAATTTAAGGAAGGGGTTTGAGATTAAATCGCGAATAACAATAATTTATTAAAGAGTTTGCATCAGAGACGCACTCAAACCAAAATTTTGATTTAAATACTAAGAGCGAAATTAAGTTTAAGCTTAATTAAATTTAATATGTTTCATAATTTAAAGAAGTTCTAAAATAAAAAGAGACGAATCAATTTAAAGTAAGAGGAACAGGAATACGGCGTGGACAATTTAAAAGCACCCTGGAATGAAATAACACAAATAATAATTAAATACATCGCACTGGCTACCGTTAGTCAATTATAGATTGTACTGAACATCCTTGACATATTAAAATTTAATTTTTAGACTTTGAAACTGGTATTTTAATTTTAAATTTAGATTTGATGGATAATTTAGAGTCTGCTTAAAAAAACCAACAACTTTTATAATCATTTAAAAACGGAATGAATTTTACTTTGTCTAAGTTTTTATATACTAAATTATCAGTAAATTGTAGTCGATTTACCAACATCTTAACATTTAACAAATTAGTTCATACAATATTTAAGACATGTTAAAAACAAGACTTGTTGAATAATATTTCAGACTACCTACTGACTACTGATATATTAAAGACACTATAAGGAAAAAGAAAATCTTGATTATGTAAATTATGATGGCTGTTTTAATGTCTTTCCCGATGAAATCATGTCTAGAACTCTAGATCTAGTCTAGTTGTTTGCAAAACGTTCTTATTCATTGTCATTTCGTGTGATTTGACAAAAAAAAAATTCAAAAAAAAAATTTAAAAAAAAAATAAAAAAAATTGATGGGTGAATAAACCTGTTTCTAGAGAATTAATTCCAATTTTTACTATAAACAAAAATGTATTGGTTGATCCCACTTCCCTTTCCATTTTTTTTCCAGAATCGCTACATTTAGAAATTGTAACAATTCCAGAATTGTGTAACTAGGTTTAACATTTTTCGTGTAATTGCCATTCGCCTTCATACTAAGTAGTTAGGTTCCCCTTTAAGATAGCATATGTCTTAATAAGATAGTTTTTTAAAAGGTACATACTTTTTCCTTTATCTAGTGAGTTATTTGAAGAAAAAAACAACCATTGCCTAATTTTTTAAAAATTACTTTTGGTACCATAAAGCTAATTTTTGCACCTGTAAAGCGGTATTTTGCATATTATTAGTTTTGTCATATTCTTATTCACTAATATGTTGATTTCTCGTATTTTCGAGCACTTTACAAACAAAACCTTGATACTGACAGATGTTGCAAAGTGCCTAAATGGATGACATTTAAAGCAATATATAAATATTTATTCTTCTCGAAAAGATTAAAAAAAACATTTTATTATTCAATATTTTGTTCTTGTTTAATTCAGTTTAATAAAATATTATATTTTGATTATTTCTAGGGTGCTTGAACTAATCAGATATCATTGTTCTAATCATATATTATTGTTCTAATCAGAAATGAATTTCCTTATCAGAAACCCTGTTCATAGTAAAATATTATATTTCTGAATCCACGGAAAGTTTCTAAAGATTTCGCAAATAAAAAAAAAAGAAATAAAAAAAAGTAAAAATCTTCAATTGACATTTCTCCTCTTTACAAATATTTTATGAAGAAGTTAGAAAAAAATAAATGTGTTATATACAAAAAAAATGTCAACCAAAAATTCAAACGTGTTATGTAAGATTATGTAATGTCGACCAAGGCCTAATTCCTCGGGGTCAATCGAGACATCACAGCAACCCATACTAAAATAATTTTACTTAGGGCTTGTACTAATGTTTTTGTTCGATTAATCTTGAAATATTAATCGATTAAAATCTTTATGTAGGGCATATATAGATCCCTCTAAGTCGCGATGTATTTTTTTGCGAAATCGGGGTAATTCAATGGCTCCTAAATTTTCTGACGTAACACAGTAAATTTGCCCTGCTATGCAAGAAATAACGAATAAAACATTTTTTTACGCGTGCACGTCTAAATAAATTATAATAATACGAGGCATAAGTGTGTAAGTAACAAAAAATATAAAATAATTTATAATTGAATAAACAATTTTTCCTTAAATTTTAAAATAAACGAATAATCGATTAATAAATCGTTAATTTCCCCTGCCCTAATTTTACATGTTTTCTTGTCTGTCTGCGTGGCATAACCTCAGTAATGTTATTTTGTGTGAATATTTCCACAATTTAAATTAAAATTACAATATACTCGCAATACAATGAGCAGGATATGACATAGCAGAACAGAGTTTAACCTGGGATTTTTGTTGACAATTAACAGCTAAGCCCCTTTTTGCCTAAGTTCCTATAAATGGTTGCTGTATCCGTCTTCTTTGCCTACAAATATGATTCTTATTCTTTAAATTTCTAGTAATTAAGGCAAATAATTAAATATTTAAAAAAATACAATGACAATTATGAAAACTGTGCTTTTTTTTTGCTTTCCATCGTCTACTCAAGATGCGTGTTATCAGGAGCAATCTGAAAGACACATATATCAATCCCAGATTTTACTTAAAATATATATTTTCATTCGCTTGTAAGAATTGTTAAACGCTATTTAAATTTTAAAAAATTATTACTATTATTATTATTATTATTTTTTTTACAAAAAATGTACTTTATCACAAAAGCTAATCAAAAATAAATGAAAGTAACTTCGAGATGAAGATCATTTGAACTAAAACACATACTTGTTTAAATTGTGAACCAAAAATTATTTAAATGTAGGAGAAATTGTAAAATTACCACTTACTTGCCCACTGATTGGCGGGATTTGTGGCCCAGGAGCCGTCCTGTATAGGAAATAATAGATTAACGCATTAAATAAATGACTTTATGTTTCTTTGTTTTATAAATTTGATTATTTTATACCCATTCACGTTTCCAAACTCTAAATTTTTCCATGTTAAACTTTGGAATTAATAGTCTAAAATGTGATTGAAAAAGTAATAATTGAATTCACTAATGCCAAAATATAAGTTTGAAATCCAATTGCATAAGAAAAAAAAGCCGTGGTCAAAATGTTTTTAAATTTCCTATCGTTGGCAGGGGGACCCACAGTGTTGATCATGATGGTTTAGATACAAGCCCCATCCCTTCAATTACTTGTAAAATAATAAATATTTCTATTTAAGAACCTGTGCTCCTTACAATATTACAATTAATATCTGCATCCCTTGTCCTCTAATATGACATACTTGATATTGTAATAAAGGAGATATCTTTGTGCAGAGCATGCATTTATTTTTCATTTTTCAAAATTTGAACTATAATTTTGTATTTTTCTTATTGATAATGAGCTAATCAATAAATACTGGTCTGACTTATGTAATTTTACTTTCAAAATATTCAAAATAACGTAAAACATATTAAGCAAAACTTTATTTTGCAAGTGATGATAGTTTTATTTTCAACACAACCTTATTTTTTTTTTTAAATTAAAATTTTGTAAAGAAAAATTTTTATCGATAAGAATGTGATTGTCCTCTGAAATTTTAGTGCAAGTATTTTTAAAAATAAAAAGTTATTGACAAAAACGGGTAAAAACTTGTAAGAATTGGTCATCATTTGTTTTGTAAAATATAATTATATAGTAGATTCTATATGCCAAGGGCTTAAACAATTCACTCGAAAAATGATAAATCGATTTCTGTTCAAGATGAAATTTTAGAAAGCTTAGAGCTAGCACTTCAAAATGATATAGACTATGTGAGACTTTAATTGGTATTAACAACATAAGATGTAAAATGAGATTATGGTACAGAACGGAATAGGCGAGATGACTTACAATGATGAACGATTTGCAGACTTATGTGTCACAGCAGAACGGATCATAGGCGGGACTATTTTCGAAAACAATAGAATACATCAAGCTACATGGGTCACTCCCATCATGCGAACGATGAACCAAATAGACCCCTTATGTGTTGGAAAAAAGCAGGCGATATCTCCAAGATGTACGTGTAAATCAACATCTTCTTGTGGCTAGACTGAAATTAAAGCTAAAATGTTTTATTCGGCCTGTCTTGCCTAGATGCTTGAGCGTATCATTGTGACCTGCTTTGGTGCTTTTTCAATTAGCATATTGGTTTCACTATAAAACCTTTCTGATAGATCAAGACAAACAGGAAGAATTCACGTTTGAACTGTCGAATAAGTTATAAGCTTTAAGCGAATTACCTGAAGACAACACCATTGAAGGAAACTGTGAAAGAAGAAGTCCAATAAAAATAGGTTTTGGGGAACAGGAAACGTGCCCACAAATAATGGGTAATGGCAGATGCACTAAGGATAATAGAAGTATGAAAAAGAATGAAAGCAGAAATAAACAGCGGCCACACACGAGTGCAATAAAAACAAGTTCCAGAAAGATTATGCAGAGGCAAAAATACAAGGCAGAAAATCATTAAGATGGACGAAAAGAACTATGTTAACACACTTGCTAAAGACGCAGAAGATGCAGCTTACCAGGGGAAAATGAGGGATTTATGTTTGAAACCATAATGACGCTGTATGAAAGGCTGCCGAATGATAAGAGGGCAACCCCTTACAAAATGAGGAGCAACAGGGAGGGAGGGGAAAAAAGCTATTTTAATATCTTTTAAACAGACTTAACAAAGGAATCCACGAGATATCCAAAACAGCTGGCAATGACCTGCTAACTGCAATATTCCTACCAAAAAAAAAGATTAGCAGGGCCATTAAAAAACTTAGAAATCGAAAGGTTGCTGAACCTGATGGAATATCAGCAGAAACACTAAAGGCGGATTTGGAAACCAGTGTGGAAATGCTACAATCTCTTTTCATGAAGTTTTGGGAAGAGGAGCGAGTTCCTTCTGATTGGAAAGAGCGATACCTTATCAAGATCTCAAAGAAAGTTGATTTAAGCTCCTGCTCCAACTACAGATGGATCACCTCACTGTCCACCACATCCTGTAGAAACCATGCTCCATGAATGACAAGCTGGCCTTTCACCAAAATATCCTGCACTAAACAGATAGGAACCCTGCGCATCATTCTAGAGCAGTCACTAAAGTTGAACTTACCTCTCTATGTCACCTTTGATGACTATGAAACAGCGCTTCGCCCTCTGGAGATTATTAAGAAAGTATGGGATGCCGCAAATGATCACGGATATAATAATGAACACTTATGAAGTGATAACCTGCCGAGTTATTCATAGCCTGCAGGTGACATATGCTTTCCAGATGTAGGCTGGTGTGAGAAAAGGTTGCTTGCTGCCACCCTTCAGGTTCTTGTTGCAAATTGACTGGGTGATGGAAACAGCCACACAACAAAAAAGTAAGGGCATCCAATGGAACTTGTGAGATTAACCCAATGACTTGATTTGCTGATGATCTTGCCCTCCCCTCACATATCCAAAAATAACCACGAGGAAACAAACGCTGTTGCAGCAACTCCAGCTAGTATGGATCTTAAAATACAAAAAGGAAAGAAAGTTCTTAAAGTTAATGCAACCAGTACATCACTCATCATCCTTGAAGGAGAAGCACTCGAGGAGGTGGACAGTTTTATCTACCTTAGCTGCGTGGTAGACAAACAATGTGGGACAAATAAGGGTTGGGAAGTCAAGAGCAACCTTTCATCAACGCGAGAATATTTGGGTCTCCTAAAACCTAATCAGCAATTTGAAAATAATATTATTTAACGCTATGGTGGAGCTTTTACTGCCATGTGAGGGCGAGATTTGGAGAACCACGGCAGTAAACCTGGCCGGAATTCAGCCCTTTATTAACAATTTCCGATGAAGGATTCTCATCATTCACTGGCCAGACAAAATCAGCAACCTGAATTGTGGCAGCGAACAAGGCAGCAGCCAATAGAGGAAGAAATTCACCAGGAAAAACAACAACGCAAGCCATGAAATGGAATCCCTTGGAAAAGCGAAAAAAATTCACCCAAGAAATACTTGCTCTCGAAATTTGGAGATAGATATCAAGAGAATAGGGCATTACTAGAAGATCCTGCAGAGTCTGGCCCAGGATAGATATGCGTGGAGATCTCTTGTAGGTTGCCTTTGACCTGGGAGGAATCGCAAACGCTGACGATGAATGGCGGATGTCCCTTTGGACGAGAAGGCTCAACAACAACATGCATGAAGACAGTAAGCTGGTTAAACGATCACGTGTAACAGGGATAATGTGGGGGTAGTCTTCCCTGAAAAAATTAACCTATTTAATTAGAACTAACACATACAAATCCTTTTTTCCATGTCTCGACTTTAAGCGTTGAATTGTAAAACCAGGAAAACCAACACCGCAACACATTTAAAACTCTAATAAAAAGGCAAAACTAGACAAACACCATAGATGGACTTAGCGCTCAATAATCTGCTGTAAAGAATGAGCATTGATATTATATAAGATACGCGACGATAACACGGACTAATGCTAAAGAAAAGTAGAGACAACACAATTCCTGTTCGATTTTCGTTTTTCAGTTGGAAAAAAATATTACTGAAAATTTCAAGATCAAGAAAAAAGTTATAACTAATTGAAATCAAACAAAAGAAATTTGAAAAAAACAACAACATCAACACAAAACACACACACACTCTCACACACACACACACACGCACAAGCACACGCACACGCACACGCACGCACACGCACGCGCACGCGCGCACGTACGCACGCACGCACGCACACACACAATAGCTGTTATTGAATCTGGTTATACACCAGAGCTGTTGGAGGACTTTTTAACTCTGCACGCTTCCGAACCAAAACCAAAACGACAGATGTCCTAATTCGTGGGCAACTCTTTGCGGATGAAGCAGCGCTGATAGCACACACAGAAACTGGTTTGCAACAACTCGTGTCAAGCTTCTCAAACGCCTACAATTATGTTGGTCTGCAAATCATCTTGAAAAAAACAAGCATTATGACACATGACACAAGTTCTTCTACTACCATCAATATCGACAATGAAAACTTGGAGGTTGTGGACAGCTTCGCCTGCTCTGGGTCCAAAGTCTCCGCCACACTGTCCAATGAGAACGAAATGAACAGTGGAAACAATGGCTAAACTAAATAAACGGGTCTATGAAAACACCAAGCTATTGGAGTTTTCGAACCTGCGTATCAGTACGCTGCTTAACGGAAGCAAGACATGGACCACTTATACATACCATAAGCGCTAACTTATTAGATTCCACACGAGGTACATGCATCGCATCCTTGGCATTAAATGGCAGAATAAAGTTCCAAATAGTTAGGTCCCGATGCGTGCCAATATCTAAAGCATGTTCTCATTTCTTTGTGAAAGAAGCCTGAGATGGCTAGGATTCTACTATATGAATAACTAGCAAAGGAAAAGAGGAAGACAGGTCACCCACTTCTGCGATTGAAAGATGTCTGCCAAAGGGACATGAAAGCAGCCATTATAAGCACAAGCGTAAGGCAGAAGACAGATCTACGTGGCGCTCAGTTGTAAAAGAGGAACCGAGGAGCGAAGGATGGAGAAGACTACAGACAGAAGAGCTAGGAGAAAGGCCAACACATTGGGAAGCATAGAATTCGTGTGCTGTGGTAAAGACTGTCACTCAAGGATAGGACTGCACAGCTACACTAGGATATTTAAATATCATTTTTTAAAAATTGCAAGTGACCAAAGGAAATATTTAAAAAAAAACTAGAAAAAAATGATAAGAAGTGCCAAGTATAGAAGCTGGAGAATATTTAAAATGGAGAATAGTGAAACCATTAGTTCATTAATTAAACTTTGAAACACCAGAGCAGTGCTGTTTAACTTTTTTGAGCCCGCCCGGCAAAAAGTTTTACCCTCATGAAGCTGAGGGGCAATAAGTAACGTCTTAGGCTGTGGTTACACTGCAACTGAATTCGCCAATCTAGTATACGCGCAAACCGGCATCTGAAATCTCTTGAAAAACGAATGCAATAACATTGTGTGCATGGTTACATTGGCTTAGTAAAAAACGCCAGTACACACCCATGTACGCTCGCGTACGTGGGAATATTTTGATTTTTACAGTGGCAACGCGCGAATCTGCTTTTTTTCTTCTTCTTCTTCGTTCTCAATATTGAATATTGAGTTTTGCGTGCCAAACGTTTTGCGCCAATTGGCCCGTGGATTTGCTTCTATAGCCTTTGGTCAGCCAAAACCATCTGCAAGGCAGCAGTTTTTTTTTTGGCAAGTGATGCAGCGTTCACATGCCACGGCTAGGGGTTCCACGCATTGCCCCGCAGCTTTTTGCTCATTTAGAGCTAGGTGGAATTCGGGGACGCCCTGGGCCCCGGGGAGGGGTCCTTGGCCTCCCATGGATTCGAACTCATGACCATCGGAGCGTCAGTCGAGCGCGCTTGCCACTCGACCAGCGCGGCCCCCGAATCTGCTTTAAAAGTCAAGAAAATGGCGGAAACTTTTGTCACATCGTCTAATTTTATGTGTAAGTGTTATTTAATAAATAGTAATTGGCTTTCATGTATGATTTTCGAAATTGAAAAAATTATATTTCCATTTTAAACTTAACTTATTTTGATTTTTATTATGGATATTGACAAGTTAAATTCTTAAGTTCATGAGCGCACACTCCTCTCAACGACGTGGAAGTGTTAGAACAATAGTAATTTTTGTAAAATGTATTCTATTACTATGTTGCAAGGAAACTTTGGCTTAAAATTACAGACGAACGTAATTCTACAAGTAAGCTACAACTATTATTGAAGATGTTGTTTATTTAATTCAATCAAGAATGATAGATGGCTGAGTTATAAAAATATTAATTTGAGAAATACAAGTGGTAAAAAAGTTAATTTAGTCAAGACGATTAACGTCGTTGATCGGTTTTTAATTATAATATTTACTATTTTAAGCTTTAAAATTAGGTAGAAATAGTATAGCATATTATTATATGTATTTTTTATATTTATTATTTTACTTAAATTATTATTATAATAACTATTCTTGAATTGTGAATCTTATATATGGTGACCATCCACCATGTAAAACATAACTAGAGCCTAGAAGAAATAGTAAAATAGTTATAATACATTAAACATTGAACTCTAAATTAGATATACAACACAACAATCATCATAAACCATATTATTTTAGACACAGGGATTAAAAAAAAAACTTTTCTTGTTCCGAGTGCAAGAGAGAATGTATACAAATCCTTAATTTTCTGTACGACATTTTGGCAAGAATTGGTTGGCCTTAAAAAAGATAAATAACAAACTAATTCTAACACTTAGCTTACATATCACCTGCAAAACCAAACCTCCACAACATTGTCAGAAAATTCAGCTTAGACAAACTAAAGCTTTGTGAACGATTGTCCAGCTAATTTGCTTATATTGTCAATAACGTGAATCAAATAATGTCAATACCATGTCTGTTTGTGTTGTTGGTTAAAAGATGATATATAAATAGGAGAGATTCCAGTGTTATTTTGATTTTCGGCGAGTAAGATTAATAAATGCTATTTATAACATCATAAATAATTTCAATTTTTGGCGTTAAAAAAATTATCACTGGTAAACAGTGATTTCATTGCCAGTGATATTTGAATCTTTGAATACAAATTCAACTATGCTGAATTAAAATATGTCTTTTTGCTAGATTGGCTCTATTTTACAAGATAATTAAAAATTGTCAAATTTCAAAATATGTATAATAGTGTTATGTATAATTAATTAATTAATATGTTAATTGTCTATGGTAATGCATTAGCAAATCGCTGTTTGCTCGACTTCCTTTTGTATGTGTCGTTGGGGCAATTGCGCTGAAGACTCCAACAACAGTCAGCCATCATATGTATGTCCCATCTTCCTTGATATCTTTCCTCCATCACCCTCAGATCCTGATGGAACCTCTCGCCTTGTTCCTCACTAAAGTCTCCAAGGTTAGCTGGAAATTTGACTAAATGATTGTGCAGGTAATGTACCTTGCTGTTCATATTTGCTTCAATGTTTCTGAAGTTAGCGAGCATATCTTGCACAAGTTTTTCGTAATTCTCTGCTCTTTTATTACCTAAGAAGTTCCTGACAACTGAAACAAAACTGTTCCATGAAGATGCTTGAATGTGATCCATGAAATTAGTAAAATTTCGATCGTTGATGACCGTAAAAAATCCCAGCTTTCAGCTTCTCCATGCTCAATACCGGGGATAATCTGCAAATATACTTGAAACAATTGCCAGATTTGTCCAAAGCCTTAACAAATTGTTTCATTAAACCTAATTTGATATGAAGCGGTGAGAGAATGATTTTATTTTTGTCAACCAGTGGCTTGTTGATGATATTTTCTTTACCTAGAGTCATGGTTTCACTTGCAGGCCATGTAACTCTTGTCCAATGATCTTACCTTGCCCTGCTATCCCAAAGGCACATGAAGCATGGGTATTTTGTGTATCATGACTGCTGCCCAAGAAAGAAGTTTACCATTTTTAGATCTACACAAATTGACCACTGATGCTCATAATAACGGACTTTATGCAATACTATTTTGATATTCTCATACTCTTCTTTAAGTGTTGTTGGGTGACTAATGGGAAGAGATGCATAACGGTTACTATTGTGTAACAACACATTTCAAGTTTCTGATGGAACTGTCTATAAAAGACGTCAGTCTTCGGAATGGTAGTCTTGTAGTCCCATTTGGAGCAGAAGTCCAGGGATGTCATTACAGTAAACAAGATCTTCCTCTTGGCTGAAATATGGAAGAAGAAACTCCTATTTTCTCCGATAATATGTTATTTTAACTTATGGTTTGAGAAAATTTCTTTCATTGAGCCTGGACGCTAAAAGCTCAAATGCTTGCTTGGACAGATTTAGGTCTCGTATCATGCCATTGAGTTCTTCTTGGCTGAATGGTTGAGGTATTTAAGAACTTCCTTCATAATCGCTTCCAATGTTTTCATCTGCCAAAAACTCCAGATCTTGCCCCTCGTCGGAGTCTGATGGTAGAAGATCTAATAATCCAGTAAACACTGGTATGGGAACTTCACTGCTATGTGGCATTGGTCTCCTTGCAGATTCAAGATCAGGATAATCCCACTTAGATTTCTTGTGGCGATTGAAGCCTTTAACATTCACAATACAAAAATAACAATCATCAAAATGGTCTTTCGGCTCTCGCCATACTATTGGTACACCGAAACTTAGACTTTTCTTTTCACCATTTGTCCACTGCCGTAGGCTCTCCACACAGTTTTTGTAGACCTTATTGGGAGCCCAAGACTTGTCTTGGTCTCCCAGCTTCACACAGAAATAAGCCAAATATGCCTGCTGCACAAATTCGGTTATATTTCTTCTTTGATTTTCAATCATGTATTCTCCACAGATGTAACATAATACATTCTGATTATTTTTGCACCATCTTCGTGATGAACACATGATGTCTTTAGAAAGCAACTATATAAGAGAAAAAAATAAACATGGGTTCCCAATATCTCAGAAACTAGAGCCAATTCAGCAAAAGCAGCGGCAGTTTTGAAATCAGCAACCATGAATTACTATAATTTCATTCAAACATTCTTGGCATATTCGAAATTTTTTTTTGTTGGACTGTGTTACCGATTAATTAATCGTTAATTGTTCAAAAGTACACGATTCAATTTAAATTACACGTTAACAGTCCTATTAGAAATGTAAATATTTTTCTAACAAATATCAGTTATTTCAATATAATTTTAAAACGCCTCCAGTTTTAGTTCGTCAATTAGTTTCCATAACCTTGACACAACTTTTCCTTTGCTCAACCAACAAAATCACTTTGAAGAATAAAATGACCAAAATTTTTATAATAATCTTCTAACAAATTTTTTAACTGCCAGTGATAAAATGGATTAGTTAGATTGAAATTAACTGTTTTTACCACAACATCTATAACTTTTTGCAATTTATCATCCTTCAAATTTAAGGAAAGATATTGCTTGTGAATTATACAATGATAAGTTTGAATGTCTGGAAAATCATTTTTGTCAGCCATCAGCAAACCAATGAGACAAGCGTTCTTTCCTATAATAGGTAAATGGAAAACAGGTAAACAGGGTATGCGTTAGCATGAAATGACTTATCAAAACAGCGAAAGTTTCGGCAAAGAGCCTTCCTCAACGAACAAACAATACACAAAATAAAACGATAATAAAGAAATGAAAAATTAAAACTTAGCTGCGGTGAAATCCAAAGAGCTTTCAATGACCCTTAGGAACTCCATTAAACAGGTTGACATCAACAACAAACGTCTACCATGCAGTTATATAGAGATTAACTAAAATGCATTACTTTAATTAAAGTACATTAGATCGATCTGACATTTTGATAAAATGCATTGATAAGTGACACGAGTCTATGTGCAAAATTTCAGCACCTGAGCATCACGGGAAATGGGTCACTTTTGACGTTTGGTTTTTCCGCCCGACAGACCACGACAGACAGAGAGAAAGAGAGAGATGACGACTATGAAGCTAGTATAAGGGATTTAAAAATGGCACATGGCAGTCCTTTAGGGGGACACATGGGTGCCTAGAAAACAATTGCTACAATAGCAGAGAACTTTTACTGACCTTAGATGGCTAATCACATAAAAGAATACGTTAATAAAAATGTACGGAGTGTTTACGATACAATACCAAAAATGGAAAGGTGTCAAAGAAAAAATTTGTATGCCCTTACCATTGGGGACTTAGCCACCAGATTGGCTGAAGTGATTCCACTGAAACGAATAGATGCAGAAAGTATATGCACTGAATTACTCAGTGTTTTCAGCAGTTATGGTTTTCCCCAAAACTTTTGTTCCGACAATGGCAGGGAGTTCAAAGGGCAGATGACAAAGGCTATTATGAATATGCAGGTGCACAGCACAATTTACCACCCAGAATCAAATGGAATTATTTAAAGACTAAACAAAACAATAATTAATATGCTATTAAAAGTTACAGTGGACCATGAAGACAGATGACTGGAATACTTACCTTTATTACTATTTGCATACAACAGCAGTAAGCATGAAAGCTTTGGTTTTAGTTATTTTGAACTAATATTTTGTCAAAATCCTGAAATCTTTTGAGAAATTTCAAAGAAAGACTCATAAGCAAACAAGACGCCATACAGGACAGATATCAATTCATGTCAGTAATTAGAGAAAATAGTCTACAAATTGTTTGTTCGTTGGGGCAAGCTCTTTGCCGAAACGCTCGCTGTTTTGTTGCGTCCTGTCAGGCTAACCCTTACCCTTTTTATGTCTTTTTCATTTACTTATTTATAAGCCTGATTGCTGTATCACCCCCATTTTGTTTACCCGACTCTTCCCCTTTGTTGACCTGAGACTCGTAAAGGCATTTAACTCATCAATTAGTGAATTCTAAACCACCGTTGGTTTGAAAATTTAGAAAATAACAGACCATTCAACGTAGTTGTTTTTCTTTGGTCAATCAGTATAGCAAATAGCTTTTTAACAATCAAGCATTATTAGGTGAATATGCAAATATTTTAATATTTCTCACGACCATATGATGGTGTTAAATGCTTTGGTCTTTGACCTACTCGCCTCTGTCTAATGACGTAAACACGTGTGACTTTTAAAATAATAATTATACTTTAGTCTTATATTTTTCAGTGACCATGAGTATTGTATTGCACGTGTGATTGGAGGGTGGATTTATTTTTAGGAGAATTTACTCCAGCACTATCGCATTAAGGGATATTACTCCTTGTGAGGTCCTATTCTGATTTTTCTCATTTTTTTCTCGTTCGAGCCTGTTGCAGGGCGTATTATAAAGATATCCACCTAATATGGTACGTTTTCATTAACTTACCAAGTAACGCATACTATTAATCTCCATCTTCATTTGTGTTCCAATAAACAGATTCCATCATACAAAAACAACTTTTAACTTTGTCCCAGTATAATAGATTAACAGTTATAGTCAACTTTAGAATTTTCCAGTATATTTTAGACATTCTATCCAGCGAGGTTTATCAAACAGAGAATCAATCAGAAAAACAAGCGGATAAGACTTGAAGATGTGTCCAATTAAAATCTGTTTTAATTACAGAGACTTAAGTAAATAAAATAACAGATATTTCTAGAATATTTTAGATCATACCCGAATTAAGTATTAAGTAGTATATATATAATTCTCCTTATGATTCAACCATGTCGGACACCAAGCTGTCTAACCCCACCGACAAATCAGCTTGCAAAAAAAGGAAGTGCCGAGAGTGGGGGTCATCGAGACCAACAAGGCGTTTAATGGAGGTCAATTACTTTGTTCTTTGAGAATAACAGAATAGCATGTATTTCGTAGTGTAGTGTTAATTACTTTCACCTATCATGCGGAAGGTCGTAGGTCCAGGCCCCAGCTAAGATATAACTTTTAAAAAATGTTTGTGTTTGTGTCCGTTTATTTCCCACTTTGTTTTCAAGCATGACTTCGCAAAGCGGCTTTAAGCTTTGTTTCTCGACATTGGCATAATAACTTCGTGCTCTCCGTTGTGCTAAGTGACAGAAAAGTAGTCACAAACTCTCCTCAAAAATAACTTTCATAAAATGAATACTTTAGGCGCCCTCCCTCGCTCTCCAGGCATGCGCAACTGTGTGTACCCGCAGCAGTGTGTACCTCATCGCTCCTGTGTTCTCTTTCACTTTGGTATCTCCTACAGTCGTCTGAGCCACTCGGTCTTTCCATTCTTCTCTTCGATTCCGGCTGGTTTGGTTTGCTACCTGGTCTCTCATTTCTGCCGTCTTTTTCGTATTGAACTTCGTTTCCTAACCATGGCCACCGCTGCACATATATTTCATGGAGTCAACAGGTCTTTCAATGAAGTCGAAATTCCTGCATCAGTTAACTGTTTATTTCTATCTTTCCCATATTTCTGTGAAAATGTCATCGACAAAACTGTTGCTCTCGTGTTTGCTTTGTGTTGAATCTGGAGATGAACGTTTTGATAATCATTTGTCAATTGGCTCTTGTAGTGCTAATTATATCTCGGCAACTACGCCAAACACTATAATCAAAAGTTGTAGGTCTTTCTTGATGAAGATATTGTTCATGAAGCAAATAATTCAGTGGAATTTTTAATACCTATCGACGAGATAACTGATATATCAAACATTGAACAGACTTCACTTGGTGTTGGATTTGTCATTATATAGCAAAATGAGAAAGTGATGGTCAAAGAATAATTCCTGGGATATTTTCCAATTGTCGATAGAAAAGCTGAAGGTTTAGCCAACTCTATCATTACGAATTCATTAGAATTCGTATTTGATATGACAGGGCTAGTTGGTCAAGGGTACGACTAATGTTCTACAATGACAGGTAAAGAAGGAGGAGTCCAAGCAATAATTTGAAAAAATACCCCAAAACAACATTAGTACCTTTCAGTTCACATAAGCTATTTCTTGTCGTGAACGATTAAAAATTTGAATGCTGTATGAAAAACAATAGCAAATACGTCAATTATAGTGTTTTTCCGAAAATGTAATCCACGAAGAAAACTAGTTTCAACATGTTTCTTTGCTATGTGAAACTAGAAGTACACATAAATATAAAAGCTTGCGGATTTTGCTTAAAATGTGACAGAAAATGTTAAACAACTGGAATATTTGGAACAATCTGGAAAAAAGCAAGCTGCACATCACTACATTTATTGTTCGTTTAGTTATTTTACAAAAATATTCATCAAGTTTAGAATTTGTGATCCATAAAATTCCAATCAGTGTTCTTAGTTTTACTGACAGTAACAAAATACATTGAAAATTATTGACTACATTAGCTTTTGATCGACAGAATTGTGATCAGAGGTATAAGGACATTTTTAGAGTTACAAAAGGTATTGCAGATGACATTGGTGTAGACATTCAACCTCTACGACAAGCTGGAAGACAAATGAACAAGGAAATACAAAAGCTGATTTTCCTGATCATTATTTTAGGACCACTTTTTATACCCTACCTTAATTCTTTTATATCATCGTTGGAAACTCGTTTTGCGTTGAAAATAAACCAACATTTCCCCTTTTAGTTTTACATACCTTGTTTATGACAAAAATAGAAAGACTCGCATTTAAGGATAAAGCCAGGACTATTGCTGAATATTACACATTTTGACAATTTAATTGAAGAGAATGAAACGTGGTATGATATATGGTAATGTAAAATCAGTGGGGAGACACATGCTAGAGAACATTTGAGACCACCTGTTAGGACTAGACAGAATGGAACGTGTAGAGTTATTAACACGTCACGTTTTCGACTAGGACTAATCTAGTCAGTAGTGTGCACTTATATGTATAGTAGAAGTTGTAGTAGCACTAATGTGTGTACCAGAATCCATGCTGGGATTGTTATTTGTATTCTCTGCTTTAAATAAAGACATGTATAGTGTATGCTTGAAAAGTCGAGACTTTATCTGATTAAATTTCCAAAAACCCAGCACACAACAGTGGCACACTACTGACTCGACTAGGTTAGAAATTTTCAGAATATTTTATATTAGCCCTAAATTAAGTGAATAATGTGACTACAATTGAATTCATAGTCAAATAAACAATAAGCAAAAAGTCTTGACAATTAAATTGTTCCTTTAAAAATCTATGAAAAAATAAAATAAAAACCAGTAAAAATGACTTTAAGGAATTTTCAATAATATTTTAATGTCAGTTTATTGACACAATCCTCGAGGTTGCAAGACATACATTGCCAAGGACAAACTGTAATTTAGAGCTTACTGGGATAAGAGTCTGAACTAATTGGTGAAAAGGCAAGCAAAAGGCCGGAAGAAAGCCGCCAAATAGAAGACGCACGAAGCTCGAAAGGCGCATAACAAATTACACGGTGGAAGTCCGGGCTGCGGTCGAAAAAGCGAAGACGGCTAAGAGGGTTAATACGTGAAAAAATCCCAATCTCACAGATGGTAGGAAGGTTAGACGGCTCATAGATGCATTATTAGACACAGGCAAAACAAAATAATCCCAATCCTTTGACGACACCAAAGGCACAGAGGACTAGTGAAGCAAAACGCGCATGGGTGTTGAACAAGAAAGGCTGCTAGATCTGGGTTCAAGGTGACACCGATGGGCCCTTACCTAAAGGTTCTCTTTGCCCCCTTTGAGTTGCATCACGCTCTAAAAAAGTGCAATAGGGAAAACAGCACAGAAGGAATAAGATTATATAGTGAAAAATATGGAAAGCAGCAAAGAAAGAATACGTCTACAATCATATTCTCACGCATCTTTGCAAGACAGACCGATAAAACCTACTGAATGATATCAATAGTACTTGGACGAAATGCAGTCCTGTAACTGTGGAAGAAAATCACAAGATCCTAATACCATAGAAGAAAACCAGGCGAACACCCGTCCAGCTACCGACCCATTTCCTTCACGTCGAGTGTGGGGAAGGTTGCTGAGCAGTTAGTGAACGCGCGACTCAACTGGGTTCTCGAGAAGACCAAAATATGTCATTAACACACGGTGGGTTGCTAAAGGACTCCCATTGTTTGAACAGGCTCTCCGCTTAACACACACAATTACGAAAGATCTCCAGATGAGGAATCACACTATAGCTGTTTTCTTTGATCTTAATAATTCTTACGGCAAGGTTTTTCGCGGAGGGCTACTTTATAAATAACAGCAGTTAGGTGTCGCTGCCAACATCCATCGCAGGATACAATCGTTCCTCATGGACCGAACGATTTAAAGCCGCGTGGGAGAAGCACTATTCAGCAAGGCACGTCTAGAGGACGGACTACCCCAGGATTCTGCCCTTAGTTGTAAGCTGCTCTTTGCCTACGTCCACGACCTACAAGGCATACTCGAGATGCGAAAAGCCATGTTTGCTGACGATCTGGTAATATGGAATTCATGAAAGGACGTGCTACACTGATGACCAGAATTACCCGACTCGGATCGAAGATTACGCGAACCAATGGTGTATAGTGGTCAACACGGAGAAATCGGTCCACTCTATTTTTACTTATGGACGGAAAGCTTTGAAGCACGAGGTGGTGCTTCAGATATGCGGGAAATGGTTGAATTGGGATAGTACGCTAACGTACCTGCGAGTTACGTTTGACCAGAAAGTCTAGCTAAACAACCATGTGCGTGAATTGTGCGAAAAAATCACAGCTAAACTGTCCGTTGTTAAGAAATTAGCGATCACTAATTGATGTGAGGACGGAAGACTACTGAAATCTCGCTATCTTGGTAGTGTTAAGCGTGGAATTGACTACAGCCTCCCAGTACAGTCCTTCACAACCGCACGACGCTAGAGGGACTTGACCAAATACAAAGAAAAGCTTTTCGTTTAGTATGCGAGCGGAGCTTCTTATATTTGCTCGACACAAGAAGGAAAACCGGCCGCCCTTTGTGTGGCAACTCTGAAGAGACGGTTGAGCACTTACTGGTTGAATACCCCGCAATTTGCAGGGGATATAAAGGGTAAAGACTCATTATTTGCGGAAAGGCATCTTTATGGTGATGCCCGCTTGACGAGGCTCACGTGCGATGAAATCAGCGGGTCCTAAGAGTTTAGCTCGTCGAAAAGAGAATGTGATATCATTATTTGACCCTAGCGAAGGTTATTCGTCATGCTTTTTTGCTCACACCATACGCTTGTCCTAATTATTATTTCTTATAAATCATATACGACTAAAGCTTCTTTTTTTTGTTCCAGGTGTTCAAGTATCAGAATAATTGATATACAATATGGAGTTTGAAGTTTTGATTGTATTTTTACAAATTTTGTTGTATTTGTTGACAGGTGTTGACCGAGAAAAACTGATCTAATAATGCGTATAATGTTGTCAGATTTTATAGTAAACAAATGAAATATAAATAACAGTGTAAGAGTTGTCGGCCGCAAGGTTTAACTATATTGAGATGAAAAAGGCCGTGTTTTTTGTTGTTCATAAAACCGCCCTGCCTTGACAAATAACAACCAGCGTCGTCAAGTCCGGCAGTTTCTCTGCTGTGTAATGTAAACACGAAGTATAACACTGTGCGTTGGAAGTATTCAAAACCACTTGATTCATTTCAAACAAGAATAATGACACCATCTGGAGATAACCATAAACATATTTTTTACAACATTCTGAAAACTTTCACATCGTTTAGAGTCCATGACAGTCCAGTCCGTCCTTTCACTTCATGTTCTTATCAGCTCTCTTGTGTAACCCCATATAGCCCATCTCTTCATAAATTCATTTGACAAAAACTCCCCCTAATATTTACAAGTGAGCTCTTCTTAAGTCACTACCTCACTAGCGCTCACAACGATCTCACTACATTTAAGAACATCGTTTCTCACACCCTAACATCCATATTATCCGACCGTGCCAATCACTGTTATCTGGTCCACATGCATAACAGCTGGCGTGGAGTATAAGGATATCCAGAAGTACTGTCACCTCACAGTCAGTAGGTAAATGTGAATTTAAAATTTAGTTCAGACATCTTTTACATTAGAGAATGGGTCTACATTTTTTAGAGGGCTTTATTACGAATAAGGGCAACATAATCATTTTTTGCAATATATCCAGAAAAAAGATTTTGGAATAAGGACGAAAAACTAAAATTAGATTATTATATAGCCGCATAGAGGCTTAAATTTGCTACAGGTTTAATAATGTGGGACTAAAGCAGTGGTTTGAATAACTTTTATTTAACACTAATGAAAACATGCCATGGCGCACTCTCTCTCTCTCTCTCTCCACTTCCTTTCCTCCTTCATCCCCAGTGCATCTCGGTGCGATGCATATGGTGCGGCGTGGTGTGGTTGTGCACACTACCACATTCACCCCAGGCCACTGAATCCCAGCGCCCTTGCTGGTGTAATCTACTGCAAAATCGTTTTGCCGTTGTGGTGTTCACTGTTACTTTAGATACTTCAACTTCCACCTTTTTCCTATATTCTGTGTCCTTGTTTGATTTTTTTTTTTAAAATCTTTTTTATTCAGATAGGCTCTAATATGTTTTAAGATAGATCTATATGTAATGTAAGTAATTATTTATGTTATTTTACTTTGTATTGATGAAGACTTGAGCCGAAACGTTTACCATTATTTGTATTAGTTGATATTAAAACTTAAATTTATTGTTTTCTTACACAAATAGTTTGTCTAATTTTTTTATTTGCACACTACTACAATTATTTAACATTAATTTTTTGTACCTCATCTTAAATAACATTAAAATGTCTTAAATTTAGCTTACCTATTTCGTTTCAGTATCTTTTTTGCAACAAAAAATACTACCAGCGCTAGGACAAGAACAAGCCCAATACCCAATCCTATGTAAAGACCCCAATCGTCATTTGTCATTGAGGAAGAGGTGATGTCATATTCCAAAGCTACAGTTCCTGAAATCATTACATATGCAAATGAAATTGAAATAAGGGACTCAAAGTCAGCAGTGTATTCTCTGTTTATATATAATTACATCCGATAAAAAACAACTAAATATAAAACAAAAATTACCAATCACCATCAATGCTTTTGACTCTGATTATATATTCAATATCGTATTATTTTTATGATAACACGTTTTTTTTCTCTATTTTGTTGAGTATCATCGATACACACGTGTTATTTATTGACTGTTACCCGCACAGGAAGGAAGTGTTGCCATCAGATATAGACTTTTCATTTGATAGTTTTGCGCACCGTTTAATTAGTGCCGTTCTTGCCTGGGACTAACCAAGCACCATTTAGCTAGAGGTGTGTCACATATAACAAAGGCAAGTAAGCAGAAGTAAATATATTTGTGTATTGCTTTGTTGGGCCAATTATACTTCTTCAATTCTTAATACCCCAAATTATCAATTAGTTCATATGTATAATGTTTAAACATAAAATAGAGTATAATTTTCAGATTAAAATTCCAACTGGATATTTTAAAGGTAGACTCACACATATAACGCTATAGAACCTGAAGTTATATATTTCTAAAAGCATGCTCGAAAATAAATGATACAAACATACCATCATGGGTCATTGTTTGGTAACCCTTGCTTCCTGTGGACGATATTGGAATGTATGGTCCTGAAACATCAGACACTATCGTCGTAGGAGAGCTAGTCCACTCTGATTCAACAGTTGAAGTTGACGGCTGTATTAATACTGATAACACAAAGAACAATATATATATATATATATATATATA
>MUZC01000323.1:216904-261651 GCA_002072015.1 Radix auricularia | reverse complement strand
TGGGGGGGGGGGGGATGGATGGAATAAGAACAATTCATTTAGCAATAATGCATTTTACTTACGACTCGCTCAAAGTTCTAACCAGCTATATTGAGAAGGTGGAACCCACGATAGTTATTCAGTCACTCTGGTCTTATTTTTTTCTTTAACTTTGTAATGATGTTTGCCTCTTGCAGCTCTTGTGGTATCTGTTTCTGTTCCAAGCACAGAGTAAGGAGCCGTAACAGTACTTGTCTTCATATTTTTAGGACTTAAGTTGGGATTCCATCATTGCCTGGGACTCTCCCCACAGGCGAGACAATCAATGGCTCTACAAAATTCAAGTGTGGTGGTTGCAGGGTATCCAGCTATTTAGTGACCGTTAGGTACGGGATATTATTTAGGTCAGTGCTTTAAAAGTTGTTTATTGTTGCTTATCTTGATAAGTAATAAAATCCACTGATTTTGACATTAAGGACACCGTTTTGTAGATGAGAGGACTTTTTGCTTGAACTTTATTTTATATTAATATCTCCCAAAACAGGCGACCTGTAAAGCCTTTGTCTTGTGTCAAGTAAAATTATTTCTTATGTAAGTACGTACTTTACGTTACTGTAGTGATTAAGGCGTAAGCCGAAACGTTTACTGTTGTATTAGTTTAATTATAAAGCTCAAATTTATTTGTTATATTACATAATATGTGTATTTTGTATTTTGTCCAGTTTCTCAACTGCCTGTGAAGTGTTTGGCCTAACAATCGGTTAAAAAAACATAACGACACAGGATTCTGACTACCTACCCACTATTACCATTGCCAATTACGAGCTGAATAATTTGAAAAGTTTACATATCTTGGATCAAACATATCAAGCAGGATGAGATGTGTGTTAGGATAGGAAATGCCACCACGTTTATGCTATAGCTAGCCTAAATAAGAGAGTAGGGTCTAAAGTTGAAATCGCTGGAAGAACTAAGCTGCTGGTATACCAGGCCTACATACCGACCATATTCTTCAGTGGATGTGAGCCATGGACAGCATATACCAGACTAAAAGTAAGGCTCGTTAGCTTCCACCGCAGATGCCTGCGCACCATTCCTGGCAAAAACTGGCATAGAAAAGTACCCAACACTTAGGTCCTGTCTCAATCTCACGCAAAGCATCCTACTATATTAAGCCAAAGACGCCTCTATCCAACTTGGCCGCATACCGAAGAACGTGCTGTACAGTGAGCTGGTGAAACAGAAGAGATCGGTCGGGCTGCCACGCCTCACATACAGACAAATGAAGGAGTGACACGAATGCGGCCAATATTCATATCCCAAACTGAAAGGAACAGGCTGATCTGTATGGCGAGACATAGAGAATGAAGGATCAAAACTAAATGAGTAGCAGCATAGAGTGACAATAGCTAAAAAATAAGACAAGAAAATAAGAGCAAAATGGAAGGAACTGCAATAGCACTTCTCGACATTCGTTTCATGGAAATGTAAAAGAGACTACCACACTAAGATTTGTCTCTCCGTCTCCAGCCACAGCGAAAGCATAAACGTTTAAAGTTTATTGACATTGCGTGCCCTACATGCAGGGTGGGGACGCCCTCCTTGTCAAAAAAGGTGGGAGAGTGAAGCTGTCCCGCGCCCATCCTCCACTACACCACTGCTCCTGTTAAAATATGAGTTTAGATTATCTATAAGGTTATATTTATTATCATATTACTTTGTGTGTATTATTTGAATTCTTTAAAAACTATTAATTATTGGGTCCTTCCTCCTTCAATTTTACATAATCTGAATTTTAAGGTGCTCTTAACCAAGCATATATTTTACCAACATGTGTTTATTATACTTACAATGTCCAAAGTCGTCTTCTTCTGTCGTAACAGTTTTCAGGCCTAAACAGAGAAGACAAAAAAAAAATAGTTAAAAAATCAACCTATAAAAATGCTGATATAGAAGGGTGAACAGATCCTTTAGAAAAAGGTATCTCAATCACACAGTGGTTTTGACTTATCAGAGACTTTTAGATATAGAAAATACAAGTGTCAAGGGAGTTCTTAACTTACCTTTTTTAAATGCCAAAAAAACTTTGGATCGATTTTAAACTTACTTCCTCGTATGCTAGCGAACTGAAATTTTGCAGGCAGACTCGTGGCGACAATAAAAATGATCTGTCGAAATTTCGCATCGATCGAATGTACTTAAAATAAATTAATGCATTTTTACATTATCTCTATGTATCTCTATGTAGCATGTATACTTTTTGTGCTAGACTGTCGCAGTGTGTATTATATTGTGGAAGCCCTGAGCGTGGGCAGTCG
This sequence comes from Radix auricularia, assembly GCA_002072015.1. Taxonomy (NCBI): domain Eukaryota; kingdom Metazoa; phylum Mollusca; class Gastropoda; family Lymnaeidae; genus Radix; species Radix auricularia. The sequence continues at coordinate 259,354 of MUZC01000323.1, read as the reverse complement.
GCAGAGGGTCAGACATGCCAAATGTGACGTTCTGATGTTACCTAACTTGAATTGGGAAATCAAGGAGCACGGAAGCCGCGAACGATCCTTTGAAGACGAGAACTGAGCAGGCTTACCATAAATCTAGCTCTGGTGTTAGACACAGGAGTCCGAGGGACTCGGGAGAAGGTGTGATGTAACTGGTAGATGAAAGGACGCCAAACATTGGGAACGGGTCGAAGCAGTTGACGAGGGAATGCTGATTACATCAAGTGACCAAACTGAACAAAATGAAGGGTCGGATTGCAATCCGAATAAAAAAATAAAAAAAATTAAATGGAAAAGACGTAAACAAGGTAAGGGTTGGCCTGACCGGACGTAAGAAAACAGCGAACTTTTCAGCAAAGAGCCCTTTTCAAGGAAAAAAAAATAGGGAAAATTAAAATAAAAAATAAAATTAAGAAACTTAGCTTCGGTGAAATACAAAGAATCAAAGAAAGTGAAACTAAGAGATGACGGAGCGAATTTATATAGGAAAGCAGAGAGTGGGAGGTGCAAATGCCTAGGTGGTCAGAGTGAACACTACATTCATCCCATTTGGGGCGAGTGTACCGTGATTTTCAATTAATCTGTTTTCAAGCTTGACCCGCGCGGGTGTGTTTGTGCACGAGACAATGGCTGTGACTGCCAGGTCCTTGACACCCATACGATCGCGTCCATTGAAGTGACGGGAGACGTGATACTGTTTGTCTTGTGTAATCACCCTAATGTGTTCAGACATTCGGCACAACAAAGATCGCCCCGTCTCCCCTATGTATTTTAAAGGACAGCGCTTACACATAATGGTGTAGACAACATTGCGGTTAGCGCAAGTGAAGCCATCCTTAATCATAAATAGCCCCTTAGGGAGGTTTATCTGTTCAGCTTGCACAACTTAAGGACATGTCTTACACCGAAGTCGGCCGCATGGTAAAGTACCCAGATGGTTGGGTGATGTGGGGAGGTGAGTGCGAACCAGAAAATCACATAGGTTTCTGTCCCTCCTAAATACAATGAACCCACCCCTGTATTACCTTGGGGTGGTACAAGATGATTGACAGTTGACTTTCGAACAACGGGAATTTAGGGGCGGAGACTAACACGTATTAAAAGGGACGCACGGATGAGAACTGGGAGACAGACACACACAGACTCAAACACACACAGACACACACACCGACAGACGGAGAAAGGAACGCAGTCAGATAGGGATACACACTGAGATTGGGACAAGTGTTATAGTAACCATAATTAACGAAGCAAGGAATTAATAATAATTTAGTTGTAAATCAGTCTTGGAGTTGGTGTTTGAACAATAAGTATGAAGAGTGTGTACTGTGTGAATAAAAGTGTGAAAGAAGTAGAGACACTAACCACGAGAACACCCCAGGTTCTCTACAATATTGAGCAACCTTTTTTTAATATATTGACCCCCTGTAAATGTTTATGCTGCATAATTTATGCTAGTCTGTCGTATAATGCGCATTATAATTAAACATGTTTTACTAAGATAACCTAAGTATAGAATTTTTGGATGGTCGGTCGATGCGTATGGGTATTGTCATTTCTGAGACCGGAAAACGACATAACTCATTCGGTCTTTGGGCTATTTTTAGAGTAAGGTCAAACATTTCTAAAACACCCATTACAACAGTGTATTTTGGTACACTGATTACACTAAAACGATCTTTTCGGTTAAATTTTGTGTGCTAAAAATATTTCTGTACACTTAGTTTAGCATCTGAATAAACTATTCAAATGCCGATGACTTAAAAAATAAAAATATCAAGCCTAAATATACTTTTAATCGATAAATGTTTTTACCGATTAATCGCAAAATTCATCGTTAATTTCCCAAGTCCTAATATAAAGAATTTATAGTATTAAAAACTTTGTTTTTGAAGGGTTCTTTTATTTAAGGATTAAAAGACAGTTAAGGGAGAACCAAACTTGATGCACATATACTGTTAGCTATGATAAACACATGAATGTAACCGAACTTAACATATGTTCTTGTTCAAGACTGGGAGTAAAAATACAGTTATTTCCACTATAACATGCTTCTATATAAAATCATACCTCCCAAAGCTCTATCGAAGGAGTCTACTTCAAAACTGATCGATAGGATATTGTTTAAAAAAATCCTGATTGCTGACGAAGAGCAGCATACGCGAAACAGTAATTCAAGAGCTTATGTTTGCAGGCATATCAGCAAAGCTTACTGCATAACTTCGCCAAGGCTGCTGGTGACTTCGGCCTATCGTCTCAAAAAGACCAATGTACTGGCCCAAGCATCGTATCGACCTATTATTAGGGATGTGACGAAGTTCGAATTCGAATCCGACGACATTCGATCTTCGACTATTTTTGAGCAAATTCGAATCCGACGTAAAAAAAATCCGTCGGATTCGAATTTAAAAAATTGCCGTTTTCAGATGAAACACGGCCGTAGAAATCGTAAATAAAATTTAAAAAACCTAGAGACTTTCGAAAACCCGAAATAAAGAAAACAGATAAAACTTAACTCCTAGACCCTTACTCAGCTGTCCATAGATTAGATGTCGTATTTAAAATCATGAACGTATTTTAGATACACCCCTCTCACGAAATTGTTTTCATCCGAGTTTTCTAAACCTCGGAATAGATGACCGTCGCAGCAGACTACTGCCAGACAATGCAGAGAAACTGGTGTTCTTGAAGTTTAATCTGCCATTAATTAATTTCAAGTACTGAGGCTTCATGTGAATGTGACAATAAACAGTATCTTTAATTTTGTTTAATGCTCTCATAACTCTCCAATTTTAAGAACTTAGTTTTTAATTTCGCTAAATGTTGTGTGGCCGTGTGCCACCAAAACATACATAGGTGCGCCACAACTGCTCCCCCCTCACCACGCACCCAAACAAAGGGCTCTCTGTTCACTCCGGCAGAGGGATGGGGCCTGGAGTGTTGGGTTACTGATGCTGTCACAGCGACCGTGGGTAAGATAGCAATTTTCTCCAATATTTATGGGAGTCGGAAGACGAAAGTTTCCGTCTCCAGCACAATAGTGTGTGTTTGGATGCCGGAAGCGAGCGCTTCCGGCGGAGGTGACAATTCTCAGTCCTCTAACAATATCCCCCTCCATCTCATCAGCCCAGCACAATGGTGTTTTTGGGTGCCGGAAACGCATCACTTCCGGCGGAGGTGAGAGTTATCTGTCCTCTAAACAATGACCGGAAATGTACGTTTCCGGCTAGAGTATATTACAATACTACTAGACCGGAACCAACATCTTCCGGTCCAAGGACTATATAAGGGAGGAGAAAGTTAGGTTAGCGGAGAATCACCCAGAGAATCACCCAGAGAGTCACCGAGAATCACCCGGCACCTAGGTAGAATAGGGCATAGGCAGTAGAAGCACTGTATACTTTTTTTTACCTGCTAGCTAAATTACTGTGTCCACATATAGATAGATCAATAAATAAACAAGTATAGAAACTATAGTTCTCACGACCTGCATTTCTTTTTACCTGTGTGTTAAACAAAGCCAACCTTAGCCCACCACTCGGCTACAGTTGTTTGTCAAACTGTTGTTAATTGTTTACTTGCTTTTAAGCGTTTTTTAAAATTTAGCTTCAAATTAGGCTACTTTGGTGGAATTAAATTCATTCATTTTGTTTTTCTTTTTAAACAGCAATATGCATTGTTTTGAATTACTTATTTTTGTGATTAAAATCCTTATTATGGGGGGCACGGGACTGACACCTTGGTATACTCCATTTTTAGCCAAGTGTTGACCAAATCCGCATCCGCATTCGAATCCAACGGATTTATATTTGCCAAATCCGAATCAGACGGATGTGGATTTTCATCAGCTCCGTAACATCCCTACCTATTATCATATTAAACAACTACAATCTGGGGAGTGTTGAATACTTAACTTTATAACTTGTCCAAACGGGTGTGGAACAAAGAGCTGGCCACGCTTAAGAAATCTGCTTTATACAAGCGATACATGGACAGTTTCCTCCAAACAGTTGAAAGATGTAGTGCCTTTCATACGCACATTACCTCCCGAATGGTTAGAATTTTCTCACAAAACCATAAAAAACAGCAAAGTGCTACAGCCAGCAAACATTCTAAGCCTAACTTATTCTCCGCAAGCCAAAAACTCAAGCCCTATCACTCCTCTGCCAACATAGCTGCCACGTACTAACGTCTTCCCATAAATAAAGTCTCCTGAGGAGTTCACTTAAAACAAAGTTTCGTTGAGTGGCATTGTTTTTAAATAAAGTTCCCGTTATTAAAATATATTGCCCTTGAATTACATAGAAATATTAATTCTTTTTTAAATTTCATTTTTAAAGCATTTATATCTAATGGATTAAATCACGGGCAGTCACTTATTAAAAAAACAACAAAATACAACAACATTTATTTTCCAAAAGGTCTACGGATTCTGTAATTGATTAGCGTAGCTGATGTATTGAGTATACCGTATTGTTATTTATGTAGTTAATATGCTATGAATGTTTCTTTTTATTTATATATGTATTTTTGTTTCCATGTAAAGTGCTGTGAGCCTGGCTCCTTGCTGGGATACAGCGCTATATAAATCATCATTTTATTATTATTATTATTATTATTATTATGAGCTTCAATGTTGAAACGGCAAAGTACTCATAAAAAGAAACAGAAATAGGTTATGACAAAAGAAACATAAAGTGTGGTTAATGTTTTTTTAATTCTTCAAAACTATGGAAATGACATAGTTTAAGTATTTAAAGTATGAAAGAACATCTTATACTTTTATAAAAAAAGGTAGATATTTTCTTGATATGAATTAAGAAAATGTTGTAGCTGGTAGCTCGTGATATTTGTAAAATAAATTTAATCAAGTGTTATGCATGCCGTTTAGAATCTTTTTGTTTGTGAGTGTAAACTTTTTAAAAATAACTTAAATTGAGCTAATTCTTTCATGAGGCCTTAGTAATTTCTATGAATTAAAAATATTTTGTATGTCTTTTATAGTTTAAAGTATATGTTTTGTGGTTTTTTAATTATTTTTACTAATAGTTATGGAAAAAATTAAATTAGTACACGACTTTTAATCGTAACAGCAGATAATGCAACTAATTCAAGTAGCAAACGTTTGTTAAAGTATTACATTTTTAAACTGACTTTTAAAATATAGGAAAAATAACGGTAGAATGACCTATTATATGAGATTAATATTAATCTTGCATTCTAAGAATACACATCACAATGCAAAAGTAGCTTAAACGTAAACTAGACAATAAAGTCAAACGTTTAAATAATCTTTATTGCATTTTTTTATTACCGTCACCCAGTACGGTAAACAAAGGTGCACTTCCATTCCAACTTTAATAATATTTTAAAAGTTAAACAAAGTAAAGAACGTTTGAAAAATTAATTGAAGATCCCATGCTCAAAGCATTCAAGAAGGATATAGGTACAACCAACGTTGGCCAAATCGCGGCTTGCCGGCTCTTCTGTGTTTACGTTGCAAACAATTTATGAGATTAAAACGTTCCTTTTGAAAAACATATTTTAAAAAATAACGTATGCTAACACTTTTCATTGAAACAAATGGAAAGAAATCTTGCTGAGTTAATTACTTAAATGGGACAGCTGCAGACACTGCTCTCGGCTGTCAGCAAAGTAGATGTTACTTCAACTGAATCGAATGTACATTCTTTTTTGGGTCGAGCCGTTAGGCTCTTTGGAGCCTGGTCAATTTATCGCAAGCGAGCCTCATCAAACGGTCATCGCCATAGAGGTAATCCTCTGCAGGTACCGCAACTTCACCTTCCAAAACCCCGCCCAACTCGGGGCAACATTCGAGTTGTCAAACTTATACATGTAGCTATGTGTGGGACAATGATCAGTCCTCATGCGTGTTATGAGTGTCTGATTACTACGTTCAAGTCTCCACCAGGGATCGCTATTACTCGGTCGCGGCATTTTCTGGCATACCTTCCTGGCCGTATTCCCATTTGCCCAGCTCTCAAGGCACTTCTCACGGAAATGGTCTTTTAGCCACGACTTGACCCCCAGTTGGGCCAAGGGCTTTTCGGGTTGGTGCTGGGCTGCGCCTGCCTTTGCCAGTGCGTCAACCCTGTCTGAGTGGGTCGTACCGCAGTGCCCGGCCGTGTACTGTAGGACTACTCTTCCGCCACTTGCAAGGATTTCACCTACTGTCTCCAAAATGACACCTACCGTCTTGGCCTCCAGAGAGGATCGATCCAAGGTCTCGAGCTTCTTCTTCTTCGTTCTCAATTGAGTTTATACGTGCCACGAGTTTTGCGCCAATTGGCCCGTGGTCTCCGACTTCAGCCTACTGTATTTTCTGGATTTGCTTTCATAGCCTTTGGTCAGCCAAGACCACTTGTAAAGCAGCTTTTATTTTTTTGGCAAGTGATGCAGTGTTCACATGCCACGGCTAGGGGTACCACGCATTACCCCGCTGCTTTTGGAGCTGGGTGGAACTCGGGGACGCCTTGGCCCCGGGAACAAGTCCTTGGCTTCCCATGGATTCGAACTCGTGACCATCGGAAAGACAGTCGAGCGCCGCGGCCCCCGAATCTGCTTTTAAAAGTCAAGAAAATGGCGGAAACTCGAGCGAAAACCAAGAATCGGCGAAGACCACGACGGTCGGGAAACTCTTTCTCTTTGCTAGACGTCGGCGCACTTCCTTCAAACCCCTGTGTATCGCTTCCAGTTCGGCGTCATGACTACTGTTAGCGGATCCACTTGGCCCTGACAGTTCGACGCTGTCGGGTCCTGGCTGAGGGTATTGAATTAGCACACCGTATCAACTTCTGCCATCTATGAAACGTGAGCCTTCTGAAAAGACTTTTACCACGCTGTCTCCATAGGCTTCGATAGTGCGCAAAGTCTCGTCTCGCAAGAGCTCAACGGGACTGGCCCTGGTCCAAGTACTACAGCAATACTGATACCCTCACGGTGAGGGTGTTGAAAGGCGACGTTGGCTTTACGATTACAAACGTGTATAATACGCCCAGGAACCCAATGACGCTTCCAATAGGGCAAGACGTCACGCTAAGTCGAACGATAATAGCAGGGGACTTAAATGCACAGTCCCCCGACTGGGGCTATACCGAATGCGTCAGGCCGATACATTGAGGATGTCTGTATTAGTACTAACTTTATCAGATTACAAAATGAGCACAGCGAACCGACGCTGCTGCACACGGGACACAGCACGGAGTCCCGCCCAGATCTAACGCTTATCTCAGCGGACCTAGAGTCCAAGCATAGAATGGAGGTATTGAAGGAAGTTGGAAGTGACCACCTCCCAATTCTTATTGAGTTTGTGCTGGGTGCGGGCAAACCTTGATTTGACAGAAGGCACTGGCAGTTCCGCAAGGCCGATTGGTGACAATACGAGGCCGAGAGCGAGACCAAGCTCGCTCTCCTGGATGTTGCAGGAGGCAACATGGATGACACCTACGAGAGGTTTAATGGCACAATCCTCGAGATTGCGAGGCGCACGGTCCCGAGTACGAATGGAAAAGAGAAATTCAGACCCTACTGGGACAGGAGCCTAAACGATTTGGTGAAACAAAGAGCGAATGCACGGAAAAAAGCTGCCAGACTGAAGAAGCCCGAAGCTCGTAGGGTGTACAACAGACTGACAACCGAAGTCCGTGCTGCTGTCGAAAAGGCGAAGAAGGCCAAGTGGGTAAATACGTGCGAAAAACTCGACCTCGCAGACTGTATGAAAGTTTGGCGGCTAATAGATGCAGTTATTAAGAAAAAAAATGTTGCACCATATAAGGGGGTACTTATTAAACGTTTCTTATCTATCCTAGAGATAGGTAAACACACATGAGATATTATGGCTTAGATGGTGCACAGCCACCTTAAAAATGATTGAAAAATAGGTTTTGGTAAATGCTTCCAATATTTCTGGCAATTACAATGGATTCCAAGAAACAGTATTGGAAACAATATTGTTGCCATCCTTCCAAAATGATTCAAAAATTCTAAAGTATTTGTCCAAAACTAGCTGGGGAGCACATACAATGGCCACAAGTACAATCCTTGATAGTTATGATGGAATAATTTCTGCATTGCATCAGGGACAGATTGAAACTACACAGAAATGTGCAATTAGAAATCAACCAATCAAGAGTTTAAATAAAATGAAGGAGTTTCAATTTGTATTTATGTTACATTTATGGAGCAACTATAATAATAACCCTTTTAAGACAATGACGGCCTATGGGGCAAATGGAGAAGCTTTCACAAGTTTCATTTGTGCCACTAAAGAGCAAGTGATTGTGTGGCTAGAACAATGCCCTGCGGGCATTATTAGAACCGAGACTCGAACTCATGACTCTCTTTTGTCTACATTCGACAGTCCAGCGCGCTACCACTAGACAAACGAAGGAGCTACTAGCTGTATGAAATTCACAAGACTAAAAATTACTTCAAGAGCGCCAAATTAGTCTAGATGTATCTAGGAAATTGTTTGCTTCGCTTTCAGATTTGGTTAAATTTTCCAGGAATATGTTCGATTATTTTGGAGAAAAAGCAAAGGGAAAATTGCCTGTCAATTTAAATATAAGTTTAAATTGAAGAATGCAAATAAATGATGATCAAGATGATGCTTTAGAGAGTCTTAAGCCAAGAGATAAGTTTATAAACAAAACATTTATACAAGTGATGGATTCATTAGAGTCAAGTCTTGCACAGAGGGCCTCAGTATGCAATTATGATGCAAAAAGTTATCCTTCTTGAAACAAAATTGGAAGCTACAGAAGAAGAGATTTATGAAGGAGTTCGTGCTTAATGGCAAAGATATCCTGTGGCATTGAATCATGTAGGGAAATTGAATTTAATCAACATTTTAGACTTAGTCAAGTCCATGGTTCATCGGAACATGATAGTCTGACACATCGGAATTCCTTTATGCAGAAGCAATTATGAGCGGTTTCTTAATATAATGATCTCTAGCTGCCAGTGGCGTAGCTAGAACTTTTGTCTCCCGGGGTGGTCCCAAATTTGCCACCCTTTTTTAGTGGCCATCCATAAATGATGTCACACACCCGGGGGGGGGGGGTGATTCCCCACTTTTGTGACTATGGGGAATTTTCAACAAATGGGACGTCATATAAAAAACGCGCAAATTTAAATAAAGGTTCCACTTACATTTGTTAAAAATTAATTTCTGTATTTAATAATGTCGTTTTAAAAGGTTTCACGCCTGATACGATATTATAGTGAAGCCTTATGCTAAAAACATATTTAAATGAGAAAAAAATGATTTGAAACATGTTCATTTTCAAATAGAAAATACGTTTTTTATGGGAAGAGGGCGTTGACCAAAGCTTTATGATGACATATGGAAAAACGGGTCTATGTTTTTATGACGACGTGTAACTAGGGGGAGGGGGTTAAAATATGGCAACAAAGCGTGAAGTCATTTATGGATGGCCCTAGAAGTCAATCACATGATGGATTTTTATAAATTAATAAACATGAAGCGAAGTAAAGGTGGGAAACATTTTTACCATGCATGCCATATTTATGTAAGCAGTAATAAAAGAGGCCGCTTAAATGTAATACCTATAAATACACACTTATAAAAAACGATATTTTTTTATTTTAAAGACCACAAGGAAGTTACTGAGGCTGCAGGTCAACCCACCACTCCCAATGAGGCAACACATATTCTAAAGAAACATTACCAATTAATATGCTTTTATTTACATATATAGATAAATATTTTTACTAAGAAATTGTATACATTAGTATGTAAACATATTTAAACATTTACTTTACTAACTTTCATAGTAGAAAAATCGTGCATTATTGTATCAAAATTTCAAATTATTCGTAATATTATCTTGTTCTATAGTCAATATTGGAAGATTTTGTTGTCTTAAATCAATTATTGTGAAACGAAGATACTTTTTTTTTTTTTTATCAACTTCAGTTTGGAGAAGTTCCTTTCCCAATCAGTAACACTGATAGCCATTGTTGAGAAAATCCATGGCAAAATTACAATTTTTTTGTTCGGTACATAATTTTCCAAACTATACTGTTGAATTAATTTTAATAGATAATATAGTCCTAAACCATTACGTTTTTCTAACGTAATGCCCCTTCTAGTAGTGTAGATACAGCTATAAAAACTGGGATACTTTTTCTTTCGATATTGAAATTTTCATTATCAATGCCCAAAACAGTAATTTATTTGATGTGCAAATTCTTCATTTAGTATGTTGCATGGTATTGTTTGGTATTATATACGAACTAGGGATTGTAGGGCCCATATGGCATCCACTTTTTGTCAAACGCTCAAGTAGCTTATCCTTGGTTGATAAATAAGAAATATTATAGTTCCTGAAATGTAAACAATGTATTTTATAAATATAAATCCTAAAATCATCTTTTTACATCGTTCCATTTTCCGAAATTAAAAGATAATCTAAAACAATGACGTCAGTTTATATTTTTTACGGCGAGAATCTTTAATTTATAATTATTTTGCACACCTCCCAAATTACACTTTGTATTGAAATATAAGTTTTAAAAAATGACGTTATAGTGTTACACACCCAGTGAGTGACTTGGGCTTTTATCTTATTTATATTTACTAGAAAGGACATGCATCTGACCAAAGAGTTCTTTTATTTTCTTTTAAATTCTAACCATTGATATAAATTATTATCGTTGCACTTCTTGTTCTAACGATATCACCACGTCTTCTGAATTTTCATCACTTGTATTTCTTCACAGATTGTTTTGGCTGATATAACAGAGTTTTGTATTAGCATATCACTTTGTTTCATGTAATGGTTTTGCATTAATTAAAAAAAAAACAACAGTTTCCATAAAATGAGATAACATATAACATACAAAAGAAAAATATTGCACTAAATCAAGTTGAAATCCAGCATCTGATCGTGTTTTACTAGTTACTTCTTTGGGTGTAAATTTTAATTATTTATGCCTATTGTGGTGTTAATTAACGGAGAAATTGAATATTTTCATATTCTTGTCATAATTCAAATTATTTGCACATTACTTTAATTGGAAATGCGTAACATTTTTATAAATAACCGTATTTTAATTCGTGCTACTTAAATGAAATTAAAATTATAAAAATTAAAATTTTAATAAATCCCTTACAATATTTTTATGAAAACTGAAACAGTAACATAAACTACTACTTGCAAGTAAAACACAAGTTTGCAAGTTTGAACCACCGCGTCATATAGGTACTTGCTCGTGAATCATTCTGCGCATGAGGGAATTCCATGCAAAACTGCCGTGGCGATATTATTAGCACATATTTTTGGGCCCAGAGTGACGTGTATTTGTGTGTAATTTTCATAAATCTGTTACGTATACCGATTGATTTTCGAAACAATTCGATGTCCTTTTTGAGCAATCTTAATTTTTTTTAAACGAGTATACATATAGCAACCAATATGTAATCAAACAAATGTTGTGCGACCCGTTTATTAAAACTCGAAATTATGAATATTTTTGTTTCACCTTGGTTTTACACCTTCAAAATATTAAAGGGTGGTTTTCGGAAATAGCTGTACCATTTAATTGTCCACAAATGCCGCCCTTTAAAAGGTGTGCCACCCGGACCGCCCCGCCACCCCCCTCTAGCTACGCCACTGCTAACTGCTCTGAAATATAATCTTTTTTTCTCAGCCGAAGAGAATGAAAAAGGAAATTAGAGCAGCAATAGCTTAATATAAATTATGTTATTCAGTCTCGTGTGCATAAACAGAGATAAACTACGCAGTTTATCATTTGATGATGTCATCAGTGAATTTGCTCATTAAAAGTCAAGGGCAAAAAAGACAATATTTTTGTTTTAAATCGATTTCCTAAATCCATAAAATCTTTTCCAGAGATTAGATAATGAACTTTCGTAAACTGAGTCTTTCAAAAGAAATTTTGTCTCTTTTTACCAGATTGCATTAAAAAATTTCTTATAATAAAAATTGATTTTAAGTTTAAAATCTTTTCCCTATCTATACAATTCTTTATCTTCTGTGTATGCGAATATCTTATTTGGTACTGACGTAGACTAGAATAAAAGAAGTTATTTCTCAAATAACTTAGGTCACAGGAGGTGCAAATACGACCCTTTATATGTTCTATCTATGCAGCAAAAAGAAATATTTCAATCGTTGATGGGATGGGGCTAAATGGGGTCGTCCTAACACTCATCACACGTATCGAGCTAAGCCTGCATGCCATAAATTTATTAAAGAAAACACGTGTGGCCATTAAATTAGTATTTATGTTTTATTATTTTTTCAGCGATCATTTTGCACGCATGACGTTGGCTACTGTGTGAAACGATATGCATTGATGGACGCTATGTTGTATTGTATAGCGGCCATGATGGGAAAATAATGCTGCGTTTTGAACTGGGACTGGGGAAGCTTTTATTAACAATATACACAGTCCTTATCTTATCTTATCTTATATAATCTGTTACAGGCGCTCCTTCTATACAGAAGATTTTTTAGTCCAACGTTTATAAATAGTTTACGTTTAGTTCTACATTGTAAACTTGTATGTGTTTGTTCTTGCATACGGAATAAGAAATGTGTTTTTATCCGTATGTAGATCAGATGTTTGTCAGAAATTATCTTTGTGTTGTATTTCTAAATTAGAATTAATTGCTTTATGTATAAGGAATAATTTACTCTATTCTCTAGTGTTTTATGGTTAAATGATTTCACTAGTGGTGTTACTCTTGTCAGTTTTGAATATTCTCCAGTAATGAATCTGGCAGCTCTTTTTTGAATTTGTTCTAGTTTATCCATGTTTTCTTTGGTGGATGGGTCCCATACAGAAGATACATATTCTAGTACAGGTCTCACCAGGGTGAGGTAGCATTTTAGTTTTATATCTTTATTACATTTGTAAACTTTTCTTTTTACGAAACCTAAGGTTTTGTTTGATTTTTTAATAACTTTAATGACATGGGGATTCCAAGATAGTTACTCATTTATTATGACTCCTAAGTTTTGTGCATCTTTCGTTTGGGTTAGTTCTTTTCTATGAATGAAATAGTTTTTTTCAACCATCGTTAATTAAATATTAAATATAAATATTTAATACTATTTATAATTTTTAATAGATAGTGATACTGTATTAAACAACCAACAATATTGTTTGCAAATAATAAAATTTGCAAATAATAAAATTAAAAATATGATAAAGATAATAAATATTTTAAAAAAGAAAAATATTTAAAAGTGTAGATACGGAAAGGTCGAGACGTCCGGGGTCAAAATGTCCTGTTGTCAAACTGTCCGGGAATGAATAGCCCAGGGTCAAATCGTTCGGGGTCGATCATCCGAGGTCTAAAGGTCCGACCCCCAAAAATAATTGTAATGAATTTTCAATTAAAAAAAAATAATTCAACAATACTTTTGCCGTTTGGAAGTATCCATGAGAGAGATAAACCAATTCTCTACAAATCTAATATCAGCTTGTTGATTTGTAAATGTTTTATAAATTTAAGGAAATATCATATTTGACACTTTAAAACAACGTAAATGACAAAAGGCATTTATCGTATACGACACATGGATTTCTTGGAAGACATTTGAAGACATTTTTTGTGTTGTAATTTTGTAGTTTTGAAAATTGAGAAAGTAGTCCAAAAGTAACAAGGCCGTTACTATTAATAATTTCATTAAAAATTTAAGGCAAACATTGTATTATTGTAACATTACAAAACGATCTGAAATGGTTTGGAGTTTTCTAAAGAGAAGATAATTTTTTGGATTGCCAGTGAAGGCGAACTTATAAAAATTGCTGGGAAAATTTAAAAACTTGTCCCGACTCCTGACCCCCATGTTCCCCCCCGTTCCAGCGCCCCCCAACACACTTTATCTCCTGTGCTCCTTTACCTCACTGACGCGCCACTCACATTATTTCAGTCTGCACCCCTCTTTCCCCTTGCCTATAATCGTTCCATTACTTTTGAGTCGAAACAGTTTCCTTCACTTGGGTCTTCTCCAATGCCACCCCTTACGTCGATGGTCTTTTAAAAAATTTCTAATTTTGTTTGATCATTACATTATTTATGGTGTTTTTTTTCTTTTCTTTTTTTAAACATTTCTGATTTTATTGATGATGCCAACATTCTGAGTTTAGAAGTTAACACATATAATGTGCACAAAATATGTGTTGATGCCACTCGGGATTATGGATATATCCGACATCCACTGTGCGTTTTGGTCCTTTATTTAGCCTAAACAAATGATGGGCGAGATTGCTTTGGGGTGACTTCTCTATGTAAGCTGACGGAATTGGAGTGAGGGAGGAGGGCGTCACAATTTAGTGCATGTGTTCAGTTAGAGAGTTCAGGGTCTGGTTTCTTTGTGTTTTTTTTTTTACCGTAAATTAGCATACATTATCAACACGAACAATTGACTATGCTCCCTGAAACAGACGTGATAATATACCCATTACTCAACAAAATTACATTGTATAATTTACTTTTTTTTTTTAAAATCGAAGTTATCAAAGCAATGAAAATACTGTACAAGTGTGTTGTAGTTGGTGGATAATATTTCTTTTATTTCAACTGTCTTTATTTGTAACATAATTGCGCTCAAACCGTCAAGTGCCCAAGCAAGATAGACCGAGATTTAAAACAAAAAAATTATTAACAATTATAATTTCATTAAAAGTAAATGTAATTCCAAATTTCATTTTTTTCCATTAAAATAAAAAGAGATATAATAACGTGTGTAGGACAAAGGCCAGTCGATTCCAGATACCAATGTTTTTATCTCCTCCGCTTTAATGGGTTCCCCCCCTCATTTTCAGATGGGATATTAAAAAAAATAAAGAAGACAAGAGGAGCTAGAAAAAAAGCTGTATGCGTGAATGTTAATATTATGTACGTTATTCTAAATTTAATAGTCTATATAAATGTATAATATCTATTATTCGGCTATATGAGATTTACAATTGTTTTGTGTTTTGTTGTCAAATTTCGATGCGTTTTGAACAATAATGACATTTTTTATTACTGCAAATGAATTTTGTCAAGTTATGCTTCATTTTCGCGTTTTTTATACACTAATAGAGTGCATATTTGTGTGTTTAAAATAACAATATATTTAAAAACTAGATTATCCCCCCACCCACATTTGTTTTTGTTTGATTGTCATTTACATGCAGTGGCGCGTCAAGGAATTTGTAGTGGCTTGGGGGCCGAGGGCTAAACCTCATTTGGGCCCACCATACATGGCGGTAGCGTAATATTTTAAATATTTTTTAAAAAGATATTTTCTTGGGGTCAACCTCAAATGGGGGCCCAGGAGGATTTTTAATTTTGTCCACCCTCCCCTCCCATAGCTACGCGACTGTTTACATGTAATATATAATGCGTCTTAGACCAATATTTAAAAAAATCTCTTTTATTATAGAAATGGAAGAATGACTTCTTTGAAAATAAAGAAAACTGTTATTATAATACCTAAAACTTGTAGATTCTATATTAAATTATAAATACGACTAACTATTGGTACTTTCTTATTTTTTTTATTTTGTGATAAACTTAACTTCAAAGATTTCATGCAAGATAAATAGTTTTTTGTCATTCACAGTTGAAGACCTCGAGATAAGAAACAATTATGAGACATGTAATTTTTTAAATTTCTTCCATTATCTGATAGTAAATAAAACATAGATTGATCTGAATCCGGTTATATGAAAAACAATTCGACCCAAATAACAAATCAAATCTATTTAGTCAATTTATATGAAATATGTATAATTTTATACATTAAAACTTGATTATCTCAAAACTACAAAAATGTGACATAGCGGTTTCTACCCTTGAGCTCTACATTTGCAAATAGGTGTCTTTTTTGTTGTTGTTTTGTTTTAAAACGTCTTTGATAATGTGGTGGTAATCATGTATAGACCAATGTCATAATAGATCTGTAAAAGGTGATGACGTAACAGTAATGAAAGCGTTAATTTGAATTCTCAAAGCGTATATACTAAATTGTAAATTTGATTAACTGTTGAAACTTTAATCATTTCTTTAATTGAGTGACAATCTTTGCTTATTACGTTTCATGGAAAATTGTTATTTGCTATTTACTAGTGTAAATAGTTACATTTTATTTTTTTACGTGTTTTTGCTAATGTTGTAGTAATAATGTATGGACAAATAGGGCGAATAAACTGACAAGTCATAATCTGCAATGAAGCTTTGACGGCTTAAAATCACAGATGTAGGCTACATGATATATATTACATTACAGTCACATATTTTATTTTTAATGCACTGCGCTGATTTATTGGTGCAGTCATAATTAGTACGCACTATTCAGTGCCACAAGTTGACAATATTTGTGAATACTTCAAACATCAAGCTATTTTGCTGTAGTTTTAGTTTATGCTGTTGAGGTCTATGTAATTCCCAATCGATTTACAATTATCACGATTATGCAAAAAATGAAAGCTTTTATACGTGTACTTATTACTAACAAAAAATGGCATTGTTTCTTCATTGCTACCTTCTGATAAAATTAGATATTTGTTTCTTGGGGGGAGGGGGTCGCCAAAAACTGGGTTCTTCCCCAGGAAGCACATACTCGCGCTACGCCGCTGTCAATCACTCGTACGCAATCAACGTATTTCTCTTATGCAAAATACCACTCACACGTTCGTTCAAAATAACATTCAAACGTTTAAAACAAAATCACATTCAAACATTCGTACACAATCAAAAATACACAAACAAGTACAAGTACACACATATCAGTCAAACAATCGTACATAAACATAGTAAATCACTCTTACAAAATCGAACACTTGCACAATATCAATCCCTGTTACACAATCAAATACTCACACATAGAAAAATACTCATACACAATCACAGTGAATCATTCGTACACTATTACAATCAAACACTGTCAAACAATGCAACACTCAGTCATACACTCGAAAACTATAAAACACTCCCATATAATCAAACACTTATGCGACTAATCACTAACACGCCAAAATTAATACACAAAATCAAACACTCACAGAGTCAAATACACACAACTTCGCAAATATGAAAGCCGCAACGTCTAGTTCTATTTGTGTTTTCGTCTATTTGTGAAGTTTTAATATATCGTTTTGAACAAGCAATTTTTTTTGTGTATCTTGTATTTAACAAATAAACAATGACTTTAACAATCCAGCGCAGTCACAAACGTATAGACATTAGACACCCAAACACTAACTTATTTTCAAAACTCACACAGAAACAATTGCCCGAAAAAATAAACATTCGCACACAATAAAAACAAATTTAAACTATCACTTTTCCCAACAAACAAACAAAAATAACGTTTTTGAAACAGGGGCTAAAGAGCATTTCAATATTCCTATGGAATAAAACATTCACACACTAGTAAACACATATGCATATTATTAAATTAGAGCTGATATAAAGTAATATAAAAATGAATTATACTCTCACGTGATGTCCAAAAAAAATCTATAATTTTTCTTTATAAATAATTAAAATTTTCTCAGTACATGGTGGGCTTATCACAAGAAAAAACTTTGTAAACCTCTTAGTCCGGTACTCAAAATGAACCCCAAAAGTGTATATTTTTAAACATGCCCCTGAAAGATTGGGTCTGTTTGGGTATTTTCAATTTAAGTTTGGTGTTTAGGAGGCTGAGGAAGATCAGATGAAGGCCGTTGTCAACTGAGTTATCTCATGACCTTACTTTAACCCTAAATAATGGGGGTTCGAAGGGGTTGTGGCATGTAAACAAACACCTAACAAAATTCATGTTAGCACTCAAATTTATCTATAATTCTCAAAGGAATAATAGTTGTGACCATGAAGCCTACAATGATTAACTCGTTGAATAAATCATTGTCTTCACCTTAGGCATTTCTATTTATGATTGAACAATTACTTTAAGAACGAAAGATGAGATACTTTAAAAGTGACGTCTCTCTCAATATGATGGATGAGGGGAGCTAAGTTAGGAGAAGATTTATTGTACATGAGAGTTTTCGCACTTTCATATATAAAAGGATACTCGTGCAATTTCAGATATTTCTTTTAAAATTGAGATCGTTTATTTTGGATTAGATATTCTGTAATATATTCCTTGACAACAACATATACAATGAATTGTAATAGTGGAAATAAATTTTGTTGATATTGCGAAGGTGAAAATAGAATACATGTATGTTAAATTGGGTTCGGAGTGCATTAAATTCTAAATGAACATTTCTATTTTTATAAGTATATACATAAATAAATAAATATATATATAATTTTACATAAATATTCAAGAATTTCCCAAAAAATCTTTTTAGATACTAAATGAACATTTGTAAGGGGAAAAAGCATTCGGTCAATTAGGGGAACAGAAAAAGACACAAAAAGAGTTGTGTTAGCTGGTTCCATAAAAAATCTTTATGCAATGTTAAATTTAAAAATACGCTAATGGTTAAGCTTAATTTCCAAATATAAGTTTGCTTTGATAGCTTGAAGATTAAATTAACGAACAAAGCAAACTTAGGAACACATTTAAGGGCACAATTTTCTTTAATATTCGATTAGCTATTTAATTCCCAAAGAGTAAATTATCTTAAGTCTGAGGATGTCAAAACCTGTATAAAATTTTTGATGCAATTAATATACGGCTCGTTTGTGTTTCCACAGAAACTAATGTTGGGAAAATATTAAATAAATATACCAATGGAGCAAAAATAATAAAAAGCAAAAGTTTTCCAATCCATCTGATTTAAGACGCTAATTTTGGAAACTAAGTAACTCGTAACTAGTGACCCAAATTTTTAATTACCAAGCAATTAATTCTAATTTAGAAATACAACACAAAGATTACTCAATACGACCCTAAGATAGACAATAGGATTAAAACACCTTTCTTATTCCTTATGCAAGAATAAACACATACACATTTTCAACCTTCCCGTACGGAATTCGGGCGTGGATGGGTTGCCTGAAGAAACCAGGAAAACCAACATTTTATCAACATTTAAAACTCTCGTAAGAATAAAGGACTAGTCAGAAACCATAGATAATAATTTTATGTATAGAAGGAGCGTCTGTAACAGATAAAATAAGATAAGGCTCCAGCTGACATTATCTTTTCAAAGTTAGTTTTATTTTAAGCACTAGATGCTATCTTAATTGAAAAATAAAGTTTTCATTCATACCTCTTACTTACCATCAGTAGTCATTTTGTTAGCCATATCCATTTCATTTAAGTTCCGCTCTCCTCGTTTTTCTGGTACCGAATCAACTGAGAGCCATGGATTTATAGACAAGCGTTCAATACTACGTCGTTACACAAGGTTTGCGGTCGTCGCTTTGAACAATGGATATGGGTCTAGAGGGGCGGGCTTAATAAACTTAATTTAGTAGATTAGTTCCGAATCTCTTTGATGACACTGTCAGGAATATATCCCTAACAAATAAATGCCATCGTTTCTGTTTTGTCGCATGTTTATTTACCTTTATTTTATTTTTCCAATCGCCTTTTCAATACTACATTTAAAAAAATTAATTAATGTTAGATAACCTCTTCATTTTTTTTTTCAAATTCTAGGTAATCGAAATTTTAAATTTTTAGGTTAGTTTGATTCAATCGGTAACTGTAGAGTATAGAATTGCATTTATTTTTAGTTTTTCATTTATATGTTTTTTGTTTTCCAAAGCTTTTGAAAAAAATTTCATTATTGTATAAAAGTTTAGTTTTATTTAAAATTAATGATGATTACCTAAAGAAAGATTATGAAAATAAGGAAGCTTTACAATGTTAGGCCAACTACTAAGGGAAGAGCTGTCATTTTCTTCACCAGCAAATATTTTCTGAATGTTAAAATTAAAATCTATAGGCCAACCTTGGTAATATTTTAACAAATGAAGTAAAATTTAAACTTATAATTTTTTTTTTAAAGATGAGAACTAATTTTACATTTTTGTTTTATTGTTTTGTTTGTTTTTAATTAAAAAACACAATTAGAGTGTAACAAAATGTTTCTTTCATGGTCTCGTTACGTATAGCCCACCGTACTTTTATAAAGCATACAAATGTTTAAATATAATTTTATAAAGTACTTTAAGTGATTGGTGTCATTAAAATCGTTTGGTAAATGTAGCACCGAAACATTCTTTATCACAAATTGACGTAATTCAACTAAAATTTTAAAATATCAAACTTCATCATTAAACACATCTATCATAAAATCCTGTGCCAGTCTACATCAACTAGCATTTTATTTAAATCTATATCTACAATTCCATTATTAAACACGCGCAAGGCTAAAACTTTATATTAAATTGGCATTAAAACTTTTATCATCCCCATTATTGCCTGTCGTCCCATCTGGGGCATAGGCTACAAACAAAGATTCTCCAGGCATCCCGGTCCTGTACCAATCTCTGTAACTGTCCCCAGCTGTGCCCACTCTTTTTGGAGTCTGTGACCAGTTCCCTTCTCCAGGTCATTTTAGATCGACCTCATTTCCTCTTGCCCTGGAGGTTCCAAGTGAGGGCTTGTCTCACAATGCTAGATGTAGGCTTGTGTTGGCCTGAACACCCACAAGGGAAAAAGCAAAGTCCTTAAAATAAATACATCAAGCATCATCCCAATAACACTGGGCTCCTGGGAGGAACAAATCTAGAGGAGGTGGACAGCTTTACATACCTCGGTAGCATCATAGACATACAGAGAGGTACAGACGCAGACATTAGAGTAAGAATTGGCGAAGCAAGAACAACATTTAAACAGCTAAAAAAAGTTTGGATCTGCAACATCTTGACCCTCCAGACCAAGGTCAGGATATTGAACACCACAGTAAAGCCTGTCTTGCTTTATGGAGCTGAAACATGGTGGATTACAGCAGCCGTTTCGAAAAAGCTTCAAACATTTATGTCTCCGAACAATTCTCCGAATTTTCTGGCCCACTATCATCACCAACGACGACCCCTGGCAACGTACACAACAAGAGCCAGTGGAAGAACTAATACGTCAGCGCAGATGTAGATGGATTGGTCACACCCTCTGAAAGCCTACAATAAAACTTTTAGGAAAGTTCAATTTTTTTCAACAATTTGAGATCAGACAATTCCCTGAATATCAGCCTTTGATGATGCTGACGAAATAAATGTCATCCGAAATAGAATCAGATGAAAAATTGACTCATAACCTAGGCATTGAATTTGTCGCAGAAAAATACCAATTGGTGAAAATCAGGAAAAGCCCATAATAAACGCACTTGAAAATACAAAAATGAATTCTTTTAACACCATCTTGACACAACAATCAAGGCTTTAAAAGAAATATTCTCTCAGCTGCAACATAAGAACAGTTACAACTACATTTATATCATATGTATATGATAAAAATATGTTTGTTCCTCTGTAACTGTGGAAAATTTAAACGATTTTGAAACCCCTTTATCTGACGGATAATCATCGGATATATCCAGCCGAGAAATACGTGATCAAATAACAGTGGAGTGTTCTCTATTTGAATGTTTAGTGAATTTTGACCTATTTAAATTCTTTTTTTTTTAATTTAAAAAACGTAAAAAAACCCCAAAAAACTAAGTTTTTTAAAACCATAAATCCTTTATTTACGAGACATAAAAGTATCTTCATTATAACCAAAATTCCAAAATTTTAGTTGTCTTTTAAAACATTTAATTATAATGCGTACCGATCGGGAATACGTTTTAAAAAAGTTTTGTCAATATATAAAACGCACTGCACAGGAATTTATTAAAAACGTTCTTTAATATTATACACACCACAACACTTTAGAGCAAAAATTAACATGCTACATAGAGATAAATAGCGATTATCTAAAATTTCATTAATTTAATTATATTACATTAGATCGATCCGAAATTTTGAAACATCATTTTTATTATTGCCACAAGTCTGCCTGCAAAATTTTAGCTCACCAGCACAAGGGGAAGTAAGATAAAAATCGATCCAAGGCCTTTTCGGCAAGCAATCAAGCAGACACCACATAATGTAAAGGATTAAAAAAAAATTCTAGTTCTACTAATGCTTTAAAAAAAATTGTGTTCGATTAATAGGGAAAAAATGTAATCGCTTAATTTCTATGATTTATATTTTTTAACGCATACATAGATCACGTTAAAATACAATTCACTATTTCGTGGCATTTGTTAATTCGCGGTAATTTCATGGCTCCCTAATGTTGTTCGTAACATAGCAAAATTGTTATGATATGCAAGAAATAAGAAAGAAAAAACTTTTCGTTTATGTAAGCACGACTAAAGAAATGATATAATAAGAGGGTAAAGAATGTAAGTAACCAAAAAATATAGATAGTAATAAATTAGAGAAGAAAATATCAGAAAACTTAATTTTTTTAAAATCGATTTTTAATTGATCAACTTAATTATAACCGATTCACAATTTTAACGAGTAATCGATTAATTAATCGTTAAATTCCACATCCTTTAATTCTTCCAAATTAAAAGTAATCAAGGACTATTTTAGGACAATATTGCAAACAAAAATTGACAGACGTTGCTAAATTAGTAATGGGGTATTGAGTAACAGCTGATATGTTTCTAAATTAGATAGAGAATTCTATGAAGAAAGTTCGATTAAAATATGTCTCATATCAAATATTTATATTTTTAAATGATAAAAGTTATTTTCGTTAAATACTGAGTTACGTTATTGTTGTTTCGATACACATTTTTTTAGAATACTTACACTGTAAGTTTTATTTTTTTACGTGGTGGTTGAAAGGCTAAGTCTGCCATGCAGATGTCATTAGTCCTAAATGAGCTGTTCAAACAGGAGATAGCATGAAAAAGGGGGAAAACAGTCGTTTCAATAATCCGAACATCAACTGGTAGATGGTTTTTTTTATATCATCGACATTCTCTCGGTTCTCTAAGTTCCTTATTGATTATGTCCACTGCCATACTCATTATACAGATGCTTACTAAAAGTTACATTAATTGTTGTTATGACTGTATATTTTATAGACATATGCAATACACTCAATGTTTACCTCACCAATAACTGTAAACTGAATATACCACATAATTCTACTAATAAACATTCACATATTCCTTTGTCAGTGTTTTCCTGGCGTTAACAAGAAACATCTTCCCGTAATGCTTCAATACAATGGTTAGTTTGCAGTATTGATGCAGCACGGGCGCCCCACTTACACTCCCAGCCTGTGGGATGCTGCTGGTTTTTTTCCGTGGCCTCTCGTCGCAGTCCCCGCTCCATCATCTCTATACAAATCTGTTCGTGCTTCGCACAATCTATATTTATTTATTATATTTGGGCCGTCCATAAATGACGTAACGAACCTAAAAAAAGGGGGGGGGGGCACATTTTTATGACGAGGGTAGGGAGGGCTGTGAAAGAAATGTGACGTCACATCAAAATGGTAACTTTAAAAAAAACTTCCACTTAAATACTTGATAGCTTACAATTTATTTAAAAACTTTAAAAAAATCAAATACTTCTTAAAGTGCCAGAAGCTCGAGAGGCCCTTCCCACATGACTCGGGGATTTGGGAGCACTTCTTATTTGGTAAATGTAAAACAATTATTATTAAAACTAAGTTATCGTTTCAATTCTGATGTCTCTCTCGCTCGCTCTCTCTCTCTCTCTCTCTTTTTTTTTTTCTCTCGCTCTCTCTTCTTATCCTTCATTTTAATTTCTACAACTTTTTTTCTCTATGTTTATGCATGGGCATCATTGTTCTTCAATGGTAATTTGTAAAAACTGTTATTGGTTACTATGAAATGATTGAGGACTAAAACGACTAAATTCGAAATTCTAGAATGCCTCCCTCAACGGCCCGACGCTACCAACCATCCAAAACACGTTTACTCTTTTGTTCAAGATATGATGCTTGGGTTCATCAGTTTCTCATCATAGGGCAATTGCTATCCCCTTTCCAGGTAACATTTTAGGTGAAAATTAAGCTTGGTCCTGAAGAATATCCCCTGGACACCAACACCAAGATGTATGGTGTTTAAATATGGTGACGTCAGTTCTGCCCTAGAAACTTGGTTGTCTCTGCTTACTCTTTATCCTCACACATGGAGTATCCTAATACAACAATCTTTACCTTTCTCGTATTTACAAAAATGATATAGATCTACTCTCTTTAGTGGGTTGACTCTAAGCTGATAGTTTTTCTGGCAAGCCCCAAGATATTTATACCTATTTGCCATGCTATTTAATATATATTTGCGATGCTACTTTAACCCTACAAGTCATTTAATGCATACACACCATTCTTTATACACCTACAAGTCAAGTCATTTAGAACCTACACGTCATGCTTATATACCTCTAGAATCAATTTAATACCTACCTACACGCAATATCATTTTATAGCCCCACGCCATGATAAGTTACTCGCACACTCCATCTCACTTAATTTCTACACGCAGTGTCCCTCACCCTACACGCTTCACTAAATGACCCCTACACTCTTAGCCATTTATTACTCTCAGTTCCATTCCTTTAACCCAACACCCAACGGTACAAATCCCTTGAATGTAAAGCTACTTAACCCTACACTTTACTTAACCCCTTCACGCAATTATTTTCATTTAGACATGTTAATGACTGCATGATTTATACTTATAAAACGGCATGTATGCTTCTTTGCTATACACTTTAAGTACAGGTCAAATTCCACTCATATTCAAGTTTATTTAAAGCATTTAGTGAAGTGAGGCATGATGATTTTAATGACATCCCATTCGTGCCATGAGACTAGTGTTACATAATATCAGAGATCATTTTCTATCTCCCGTCAACCCACATAGATCTAGACTGCATTCACAAATCTTTACAAAAGAAATTTCCGGCACCATGCATTTTGACAGGAAAATTAGAGACTGACGGACAGGAAAGTTAGAGATATACGGACATTAGAATTAGAGATAGACGGATAGGAAAATTAGATATAGATGGACATGAGAAATAGAGATAAACAGACTTGAATGAGAAGTAGAGATAGATGGATATGTCAATGCATTTAAGCTCAACCTCAAGTAGCTTTTGTTTACGATTTACATTTTAAACGGTTTTGTAAAAATTGTAATTTAAACGCGAATAGACATTGATTTAACAATGTGCTGTAAAAAAAAGTCATGTTTTTTCATGCTTTAGACGAGTGTAACAACCGATGTAGGATTTACATACGGAAACTAAATATTATGATGTTATCTACAACAGCAGTATCCGCTAGCAGAGCAGGGGCAAGATAAGGAGGCGAGTGTGGGATGTCAAGGAAAAATTATGTTCCTTGAGATGAAGGTTTTTGTTTGTGACTTTGTTGCAAACATTGTTAATGAGGAGTGAAAATAAGACTTCATGGTTGCTGTTGATATTATGGAAAAGTTGAATGAACTGAATATCAAAAGTCAGGGCAATAGCTTGTTTGCATATGAAATGCATGTGTATGATAAATCATTTCAGGCAAAGCTCTCCTTGTTTCCCAGGCAAGCAGATGAAACGTGTTTTACAATCTTCCTTAGCTACATAAGAAAAACATTTATGATGAAATGGCTCATAAGTACAAGGCTTAGTTGGATGCCGTGGCTGTGTAAATTGAAAAGAGGTTCAAAGATTTCAAGAACCTGGAACCGCTCTTCGATATCCGCAGTTCATCATTTAGTGTAGAAACTGATTCAGACCCAGAGAATATACATTTAGAGCTGGTTGACCTACGAGCAGATTAGGACCTGACGGAAAAGTTCAAGTCAGTTCTTCTGCTGGAGTTTTATGGATGTTTGCCATGAATAGCATTTACACACTTAAAAATTTTGCTGAAAACTTTTGCCACTATTTCGTTCAAAATACATTTGTGAGCAAACTTTTTCTTGTTTGAAAATAAACAAGTCTAAGAACAGATCCATGTTGACTGACTGCAATTTGAATGCAGCCATGAGAATCACAATAAGTAACTGGTTCCACAGTTCAAGAATATTATACAAAATTGTGAACAGTTAGATACGTCTCATTAATTATAATAATACTGTTTGGTCAGCTTATGTGTAAATAATGTTCCTACTTTTTCATAGTTATTTTGACCGGTAGAAATAGAGTTTTATTGAAATAATAAAATTTATATTAAAATGTAGTATCAAATAAGAAATTCTTTCAGTTTGTATTTTAAAATGTAATGTACACGTGTAATAGAGAGTGAATGTGAAATGAAATGACAAGCATATGATTATTATTATTACTTCTTATTTTATACGTTGTAAATTGTAATTGAAGTAGACAAAATATATATGCGGACCAACTATAACAATATATTTTAAAATGGAGCCCTCTGCGGGCATAAGTAATACAAAATGCAAACAACCTGCTTGCGGTTTAAAATTATAAGTTGTAAAATGTGTTTTAAAGAAAGTATCTGATAGCTCAGGGATTCGATCCACCAATAAAATAAGACAGTAACAATACATGCTGCCTACATGAAATTGCTGAGTTCGGTGTAACTATTACAAACAAAGCAAAAAAAAAAAAAAAAAACAACAAACAGACTATATTAACATTTCAATGGGGTTTGAATTATTCATCTATATGGTAGATTGTATTGCAGCAACACACCTCCTTAAGTGTTTGGTCAGTTTTTCTGACAATGTTATAGTTGCTATTGAGGATTTCATTGTTATAAATATTAGTGTATAGCTAAGTTTTATAACCTGCAAATATGTCTGGTTCGTCTGTTTTTATTAGTTATTCTAATTCTTTAATTTTTTTATTCTTTGGAAAATAATGATTAGGTTTTATTGAATATTTTGATTATTAGTGTTATTAGACTTTTCTTATTTATTTTAGGGGTAGTCTATGTTGTCTGGTTTCATTCTTGCTTGAGGGTTATTTAGGTACTAGGTATTTGTTGTTAGTTTTATATAGTTGTTTTGTTCGAAGGGACGGGGAGAGCCGGTGAAAAACCTGAAAGACACCTGGCTATTTCACTGCTTTCATATAAAAATATATTTTGCAAATAACAATAACTCTTTTAACATTACTTTGGTCCGTAGCACTATTAAGGAACGGTAAATATTTTGTCCAGCCCTTTTTTTCAACTCACTTAATTGTCAGGCAGGAATCTGTTGAGCTTAATGTAAAACAGTTCATAAAGTAATAAAGAGCTTAAACTTGTTAGCACCCTTATCTCCGATCGCTTTTTGCTTGTTTGTTAAAAACACATAAAAAGCACATAAAACACGATGATTAAAATAGTTAAAGAAAATGTCTTATGCTCCGACTTTGATATACGTTTTTCTTGAAATGCAAGCACTTTCACAATAACATCCCCCCCCCCCCCACACGCACATAATTTAAAAAATAAAAAGGCATTGTTGCTGATCATTTGATTAAATTGAAATCTTTATTAATGATGTCTGTTTAAACCTAGTTGAAGCATTTTAAAAGACGTTTTTAAATTTAAGTTCTTAAAAAAAAAAGATTTATGACGTTAGATTAGGTCTAATGGCAAGATGGTTCCTTTTCGGTGCAGCTAGCCATTCCACCACTTTAGACACATTTTTGATCAAAAGGCGTAAATATCTTGTTCGAATTTAATAGGTTTTTGCTTAATTGTTATTAAAGATTTAGCCATCAATTGAAAGTCGAACTAATAAGAGCTCCACAATCAATGTTTCCTTTAAGCTACGCGGCTGCGCGCATATCTTACCGGCGCTATGCAGCAATTTAGAATTACAGCGCAGCAGATATTGCCCAAATACTTGATGCTGTGCAACTTTGCACAGGTATTTTCTTTACTTCGCACTCGGACAAAACACATTTTAGAGGGAACATTGCACATAATGTATATTTTAAAATTTTAAATGCGGGATAAAGATTATTTTTATAATTGAATTTTAACCCAAAAATAAATATTACACTTTAGGGACCATTAATTATAGGAAGGAAAGCAAGTTAATGAAAACGTGGTAATAAATCTTATAAATAAATAAATAAATAATACTAGAATTTGATTATCAAAATTAAAGGACCAAAACAGTAGCTAGAGATACAACATAAAATTAACTCAGCAGGTCATTGAATTTTTGACTAAAAATGAATACGATAGTAAACTTATGGTACTTCAGTTTCGAAGTAGTAGATTCAATGTGATGGAGTTAGAAGACTCAATGTAGAGGAGGTTTGGGGTAATAGGCTCATTCATGGTGGAGGTGGTAATGTGTGGAAGAGCCATTGTGAAGGAGGTAGTAGACTCACGATTGAGGAGGTAAGAGTTATTAGTCTCATGGAAGAGGAGTGAGAAGGAAGTAGACATGTGGGGAAGAGGAGGAGAAGACTCGTTTTGGGGATGGTAGGAGGAAGATTACTGTAGAAGAAGGTACACCTGTAGCGGGAAAGTTATTTCTGGTGTTAATGGGTGTAATACAAAAGCTTTGAAGGTGAAAAACATCTACAGTTAACTTTCTAGGTCTTGAGCTTATGTTTCATTTGCAACTAAATGATTGTGACATAAAAAGAAAGGAAACATGGTGTATTATAGGGATATGTTTAAAAAGAAAAAGAAATGTGCACACAAAAAATAGATTTGTTACAGTCATAACACTAAAGCTATTTACGGGGTAACTATAAAATTAATGTAATTTTTAAAGTGGGTAGAAGATGAGATCAACGTCTTAATCTCAAAGAAAATTACGAAGCTCTCTAAAAATGTTTTATGGCATTAATTTGTTAATGGGCATCACACGCATTTGTTTTTACTCATTTTTACGTTAGTGGCCCAGTGGCGTAACTAAGTTTAATGAAGCGTGGAGTGGGTTAGATCTTTATAGTAAACATGTCTGCCATCTCTGTGTTATCACATGTAACAATTATGTATAGCTATAGATACGCGAATGCACTTTGTAATTCCAGGTCACATTACCCTGATTAATTATTTAACTACAAGTTTCAGACGTATACCTGTGTTTTAGGAAAATATGTTTAATTTAAATCCTTAACAAAAATGATAAAATAAAATTCAAAATAGGCCACCTTTATTGAACAATCATCCAAAATTATTTTTGCATTGTCAAATCTGCAGCCGTAACAGGAGAGCTGTCCTCGAATCATTGTTGTGTTATATGTGAACTTAGGGTAATTGCCCCCTCATCCTTCCACGAAATTCCTGGACCTTCGCAATCTACGTGGCATGAACCGCAACGCCTTCCGGCAAGATCTAAGTGTGGCGGTGTCCCTTGACCTCTGCCCCACTTTGGATAAGCTTAAGAGAACACTACGCACTATGCTGGATAGACACGCCCCTGTCACCCGCCAAAAGGTCAAGTTAACACGGACAGCTCCCTGGTATTCATCAATAAAGGATGATCTTCGACGCGCCAAGAAATATTGGCGTATAGCAGAAAAGACTTGATTGAAATCAAGACTCTCGTTTACAAGCAAATAAAGGCCACTGCCAAGTGACCTGGGACTAACATTGTGCATCAAGCAAAAACTTAGTACTCTAGTAATAAAATACTCACACGTAGTACTAGTACGCAGCTTTTTCATGTATGCAATAACTTCAGAGGGAGTGTTAAAGCTGTGGTCCTTCCCTCGGTATATCCGTTGCATCAGCAACCAGATATCTTTTGTATCTAAAAAAAATTGCCGAAATTAGGACTGAGCCTGAAAGAACGATATTACCACCACATAATTTATCTCACTATTTTGCTGTGAGGTCAAGATTTGAAAAGTTTCAGCCTGTCACGGAAAATGAGGTCAAAGCTGAAATTCTAAAATCTAAACCAACGTCATGTTCTGTTGATCCGATCCACACTCCATTATTTGTTGAGTCATTAGGTCTTTTACTCCCAACAATAACACATATTTCAAATGAGAGTCTAACATCTTGTACTTTTCCAACGTTATGTAAAATCTGCTGTAATAAAACCCTTGCTGAAAAAACAAGAGTTAGATCAAAATAATTTAAACGGCTATCGACCTGTATCCAATATTTCACTTGTATGTAAGGTCATTGAAAAACTTGTCTTTAAGCAACTTTGTTCTTATCTTAACGACAACACTCTTCTAAGTCCCTATCAGTCGGCATATAGACCTCACAGCACAGAGACCACCCTGTTAGAGGTAACAAATGACCTCCTCCTAGCACTAGACAGTGGGAAAATCTTTATATTGGTCCTATTAGATCTTATTGCTGCTTTTGACACGTCGACCATCAAACATTGCTAATAACACTGATAAATTATTTTGAGATTTCTGGCTCAGTTCTAGCTTGGTTTCAATCATACATATCAAACAGATCACAGGTGGTATCAGTAGATGATTGTATCTCTTATAGAGCTGACTTGGTTTATGATGTTCCTCAAGGCTCCGTTTTGGGTCCGTAACTTTTCGTGCTCAATTCAAGGCCACTACTTCTACTGCTCGAAAAGCATTCAATTAAAATCATTTGTAGGTGATACTCAACTTTACACTCACACTGATCCGTCGGATATTGACTTCACTGTCCAATTGATGCAGGAGTGCATTGGTGAAGTAAAGTCTCGGATGAATCTAAGCGAGCTCAACTGAATGATAAAAAGACAGAAGCACTGCTTTTCTGTAACAATAAATCACGCAGTACTTTGACTCTTCCGAATTCTATTCAGGTGGCTAGTTCTGATATACTGTTCAAAACATCGACTAGGCATATTGGCTACATTATTTCTGACACCATGTCTACCAACAACTTCATCAATCACATCTGTCGCTCTGCCTATACTGCCATTCGTCAGATCAGTTCAATCCGTCATTACTCAACAGATAGTGCAACAAAAACTCTAGTCTGTGCTCTTGTTCTAGTTCGTATTGATTACTGCAATTCTCTCCTGTCAGGTGCGCCAAAACAATGCATTTAAAAACTACAGAGAGTGCAAAATTCAGCTGCCAGATTAGTTCTAAAGGCAAAGAATATGACATGTTACTCCGCTACTTTATTCACTGTATCGGCTACCCATACAAGCCCGAGTTGATTACAAACCGGCCGTTGTGTGTCATTTATGTACTTAGTATGAAATGACTGTTTATTTAATTAATAAATGTGTTAATTTATGTGTTGTTATCTCCATGTAAAGCGATGTGAGCCCGGCTCCTTCCTGGGATACAGCGCTATATAAATTATCATTTTAATATTATTATCATTATAATTATTTAAAATATTATAAAAGCCAATGTAACTCGGTAACGCTAAGGGACATAATAAGCATTATTTTAAATTGAAAAATATAGACGAAAAATAAAAATCATTTTGGTGTCGAGATTAACAGAGCGTGTCGTGTTTCTCGCAGTGAAATATTATAAGACTCATTGTTTAGGCTTATATTTTAATTTTGCAAAAGTAAACGATGTAAAACGCGCCGTTATTAGTTTGGCTGACTTGAACTTGAACTTGAACTATCCCTTAACCCGACGCTGGGTCGTTGGGGCACCATTTTGAGCTGCGCACTAACTCATGCCAAGTGTCACGGTTCTGAGCTGCCCTCTGGGAATCGCTAAATGAAAGGCCGGTCCACTCTTTGATGTTGTCCTCCCAACTCTTCCTTGGTCTGCCCCTTTTCCTTCTTCCCCGGACTGTGCCTTGCAATATCGTCTTTGAGAGACCTCCAGATCTTGACACGTGTCCGTACCATCGTAGTTTCCTCTTTTTAATTGAGGTGAGAAGGTCCTCGTAAGGGCCAATGGCAGCACTTATTTTGTCGCGGACCGCTTCGTTCGTGATGTGCGCTGTGTAGGAGATGTTTAATACCTTTCGAAAACATCTAATCTCAAGCGCACTAATTCTTTTTTGGAGGTCTGCGGTGAGCGTCCAAGCCTCACAACCATAAAGGAAGACTGACATCGCCAGAGAGCGCATTAGTCGAATCTTTGATCTCAGGGAGAGCTTTTTGCTTTGCCAGTTGTTTTTCAGTTTGCTTAGTGCTGCAGTTGTTTGTGCCGTTCTGGCAAGAATTTCTGGCTTTGAGCCTTCATCGGGTATTACAGCCCCTAGATATTTGAAGGTAGGGACCTCCTCGTGGTTTTGACCGTTTATCCGTATTTCACTTGTGAAATTCTTGTTTGCCATGACCTTGGTCTTTTCTGCATTAATTTCCATGCCATAGGCCTTCGACGTCTTCTCTAGCTTTGCAAGGAATTCTTTTAGTTCGTCCTCGCTGCCACAGATGATAATTTCTTTACTAGAAATAATGTATAAAGAGAAATTTTGTGAAAAATAAATCATTGTATGAACAAAACTTTAATTATTCTTTCTTTTTAAATCCTTCATGTTAACATGTGGTGTCTGAGCCCGTGCGACCGACCATGCTACCTTGCCGAAAAAACTTTGAATCGATTTTTAACCTACTTTCTCGTAAGCTAGCGAGCTGAAATTGTGCAGGCAGACTCATGCCAATGATAAAAATGATGTTTGAAAATTTTAAATCGATCGAACTGACAGTAATTGAATAATTGAATTTTGATTTTTTAAAAATATCTTTATATCATGTTAATTTTTTGAGATAGAGTTTTGTGGTGCGTAATATATTCAACAACTTTTTCATGTCTCGTAATAAGGTGCGGATTACATTGAACAATACTTTTAAAAAATATATTCACGACCGGTGCGCATTATATTAAACACCTTTTACGAGACATAACTAGAATTTTGTATTTTCGGATTGTTTTGCCTTGCGTATTATAATTACCATTCCTATAGTTATGTCTCGTATGTTAAGGATTTATTGTGAAAAACTTGTTTTTACGTTTTTTTAAATTATTGAATTCATTCACAAAATAATTTTTGGTTGTCGGACACACTGATTCAAAGGCATGCAGTAACTTTCTAGTAAGTTACTTGGGCTTTTGATAAAAGTGGACGCCGTAGGTGCCCCACAACAACCTAGTACAACTATAATAAGCATCAAAGAAAAAAGTGCAGTTCACAAAAAAAGTTTCTGCGATGTGATAAATGTGTACAAGTAGTTATAGGGATATAAGTTAGCTTAGTTCAGTGTTTCTCAAACTTTTTGGGTAACGACACACTGAGAATATTCAAGAATTTTCGCGACACTCAAAATTAATTTTAAATTATTTTATTAAAAAGATAACATCTTTTATTTATTAATGTAATGTATATTACTTTGATACGTCAGTGTGATGGATGTGCCTGCTAAAGGGAACACATCATACTCTATCGGAGCTCCAAAAATGACAATCAAACGCGCAACTGTAATGAGTCTCTCTCGTTTCTTGTACTTCATTTCAATTAATGCCGAAAAGCCCAAATTCCCAGAACCAAGAAGATGAAAAATGGCAACAGAGTTTTAAATGCTTTTAAACTGACCCAAGGATAGACTTTCATGATTGCAAGCCAGAATTCGTCTAAAGTTGTGTTGGTGCACGTTGTTTGATAGAATTTGTTATGTTGTAATTAGATCAGCTGCTCCTCCTATTCGTACGTCAAATTGACTCCTTCACTGAATGCAAACGGATCGATCAGCCAAGCGAATTCATCGATTTTCTGTGATAGAAAAAAATGTTGAAAAGACGATTAAATTTGATTGAGAGTGTTCAAAATTTCATTACATTTTAATCCTACTTTCTTCTTATCTTGACATTTTTTAACAGGTGGAAAGCAATCGCATATTCCTTTCAATATTTTACTTTTCTACAATGACTATTTCTTATTAAATGACTTCAACTTTGTTGAAAATTTAATTATTTCCTCAGATGGTCCTTGTAGACTTCAGTTTAGTGGAATTCAGTTTATCGAATAACTCGGAAAGAAACTGAACCTTCAACCACCAGATTTCGTCATGTAGTTGGAAATGAACATTTTGATAATCAGTTTCAATGAAAGAAATCACTTCTTTTTTAAGGGGTATAAAACTCTGTCACAGAGGCGTCACTAGGGTTGGTGTCACCCGGGGCGGTAGCTCATGGTGTCACCCGGGGCGGTAGGTCATGGTGTCACCCCCTCATGATTTAATCCATAGAACTCTTCCGTGTTTTCCAGTGCCAAATAACGGGAATATATAGAATTGTATGGTCTGGTGTCACCCCCCTGATGGTGTCACCCGGGGCGGCCCGCCCCCTCCGCACCCCCCTAGCGACGCCACTGCTCTGTCATGAACTTTTCGTCTTGGAAGGCAGCAAACTTCCGTATGATAACTTAGGCATCTTTAATCGGAGTCCAATGATTCACAAAGTTGTACAAAGAGTCGAGACTTGAGTCACCGTTAGAAAGAATGAAAAAAGACAATGGCGTACACGAGCGCCAACCGAATCTACCGCCCTTCCCCACACGAAACACACGTGATTACTGATTTCTTTTTTTCCCCTTAATTTTAAAATTTCATAATATCTTTAGAGCTCAGAACCCTTGCAATTTAAAATATTATTTAATCAGTCTCACGACTCACGACCACCTAGAAATCTTTTACGACACCGTAACGTGACAAGACACACAAATTGAGAACCACTGGCTTAGTTTGTAAATAAAGCTTAAGAAAACTATGCGTAGCACTCCCAAACAAAAGTTTTTTTTTAAATAAGACAAATAAAACAAATAAAACCACTTAAGCACGAAAACTATTTGCTGGGATAAGGCTCCAATAAAATATTTAGACTACCAACCTCGTTAGCTGCCCAAGGCTGCCTCCCGTGTCTTCCACCTCTTTAAAAGATAATTGATATTTAGAATTATTAAAGAATTATTAAAAAACTCCATTATTTTCCATAACATCAATAAATTTAGATGATTTCTGAAATTTAAGGCACTGATACATTCCCTCCTCAATCAGATTCAATGCATGATCTATGGATCTTGATAGCGTTCCTCTTAACTGTTATGCACTGGTTACCCTAGTTCCTAATTCAGTTTCTGTACATAATGTATTACACTAGATAACATATTGAGTGATTCAGGTTTATTAAATCATGTGCCTCACTAGGTACAGTTTTGCCGTAAGCAGGTTATTTATCACACAGGTGACACTCGATACCATAATGCTAAATTTACCCTCTGACGATTGCCTCGCCAAAACCCTAAAACTCTGGATAAATTTTCTGAATGAAAGACAAAACTTAAGTTAAGCGACAAAATTTCTAAATTTTATCCAGTAAATTGGGTTAAGCGATCAATACTCTCTCCCATTTCAATTTGAGGGCGGTGGCCATATACAATTGCCAATATTATTATTAAAAAAACAAATAAAAATATTATGGCTATTAAACAAATTTTGCCCGATTAATAGAAAAAAAACTAATCAATTGATCGATTAATTTAAATAAGTTATATTTTTATAACGCATGTATAGATAAGTTGCGATTCATTATTTCGCGAAATCGGTTAAATTACGGTAATTATATGGCTCCCAAATTTTGTGACGCAACACAGCTTATCCATTATGCGATGCAAGAAATAAGGAAGTAAAACAATTTTGCTATCGTATGCATGTCTAAATAAATAATAATAATACGAACGGAAAAGTATGAAGTAATAAAAGGTATAAATTGTTAATAATTTTGAAAAAAAAATTATTAGAAATATTTTCTTAAATTTTAATAGAATTTTAATGGATTAAATTTTAATCGATTGACTTTTAATCGATTAATATATTCATTAATCGTTAAATTCCGCAGGCCTAAAACATATTCATAGTAAAGTCAAAAATAACTTTTACAACTAATAACTTTTTAAGTACAGCCTTTTGGTCCTATGAGGTACGCAAAATTGTATTCCTAATTGGAGAGAGAGAAAAAAAAAGTGCTCCAAATGTTGAATTTACCCTAACATGGGCAAACATTTAATGACAACTCACCCCCCCCACACACACTTTTTTGTTGCCCTGGTAGAGCTTCTGCTTTCACCTGTTGCTCTGGTTTATGTCTTTATCGTGGGTGTTGAATTTCGCAAAGACCTTCAATGATGAAAACTCACCAGTTACTTAAAAACAAGGGGGGAAACAAGTAAAATGGGCATCGGTGGTGTATAGCAACTTATCTCTTCTCCTTCCACATTACCTGCAAAATCTACATGACCATATTAACTGCACAAGGGTTTCTATAGCACTTTACTAGCAAAGGCCCATCACAATAAGGCCCACCAAACCTAATTTTGGCATTGATCTTACTTCCGAGATGTTTCTTAACTCCCGCCCAAACATCATAGGCGAAACCTTTTCTTCCATTTCGGAAAATACACTTAATTTAAATTCGTGCAGTGTTGAACCCAGTTTAAGGCTTTTGTTGTGTGTGTGTGTGTGTGTGTGTGCGTGTGTGTGTGTGTATCGGGGGTAGGCTTCTAGCCCCAGGTTGGAACAGAAGCGGTAGCTTAAGATTGAGGGCTCTACTAAAAATCCCACCAGCTCTTTCCAACCACCCTGCCTATTTTTCAAAAGCTCTTTTTTTTCGTACAGCCCTAGTGCAAATGGAGTCTCACCTATAAAACCGAATCAGTTGATCCCCACAGCCATTGTGAGTGAAAGACGCTCCGTCCTGTATCTTATTTTAAAGCCGCCCGTTGATTGTCTACCGGCGGCCGTTCCCGCCCTCAATGTCACTGACTGGAGTTGTTTGTGAATGACTTTCATTGGCCCTCTCCATGCCATGATGAGCTCAAATTGCTCCAATGTTTCGACATTCCACTGTGTATTCAATAAGGTGGCTCTATAAGATTCAATTTGCAAGCACATCACGTTAAGAATTTTTTCGATGCACCAGGGATCTTTTTATTATTTTTAGGAAGGTCCTCAGCTCTTTTAGAAAGGTCTTTACTTCTTTTAGGAAGGTCCTCAACTCTTGTACTGATTTATTACTGTTTTTTTTTAAATAAAAAAATATTGTTTAAATACATATAAGAAGGTTAAGTTTAGGGCTTTCAATATTGTTGAAAACAGATGCTCGGGTACCAGTCCACATTTGAACGGGTATCCGGGTTACCTCTTCAAAATGCATAAAATTTTTTCGTCGTCATGCCCGCTATTAGTCTTATACTTCTTTTTTTATATTATTAAAATGGAAATTTAGATGTAATGGATCAGGGATGTAAAAACGATGACATTGAAAACTGCTATAGATCAGTGGTGTAAAAACATTGAGCAGTGGGATGACAAAGTGATTTTTTTGGCGGAGGAGGGGGTCTAACACAAAATCTTGTATAGATAAAAGTCGGTAATTGTGTGATGACTATGCGGGTTATTTCTAGTTCATAGCTGACAACTGTTGTAATTAAACAGAATGTCTGGGACTTGCCTTTATTTAGTGGAGCCATCCCCAGCAATTGTTTTTGTTTTTATAGTGAAAATAATTGAATGGTTGAAATATTGTTTTAAAAAACCAATTAACATAGCAAGTGTTTATTTTTAAAAGTATGGTTGGAATAGGATTAAAGAAAAGGCTGAGTGTGTGTGTGTATATGTGTGTGTATATGTGTGTGTGTGTGCTAGCGTGTGTGTGTGTGTGCGCGCGTGCGTGTGTTATGTGTGTGTGTGCGTGCGTATTGCATGCGTTTGTTGTGTATGTGTATGTGTGTGAGCGTGCGTGTGTGTGTGTGTCTGTGTGTGTGTGTGCGGGCATTCGTGCGTGCGTGTGATATGTGTGTGTGTGTAGGGATTAGATTAAATAAAAACTTTCGCTCGTCTCAATCACTGTTGAATCTTTTCAAGGTCTTTTATGTTAAGCGTTGGTGGTAGCCTATGTTTACTTGTTTGGGTGTTTGATTAAGTTAATTTGATTGGTTGGGAGGTGGGTTGATTTTTTGTGTAGTGTGGACATGTCGGAGTGGTTCCCTTGGGCTGATTTGTTTGGTTAATATTTTAGGTTGTCAAATCAGGAGAGTTGATACATATAATTCATCACTATCGTACTATATGTTAAACAGGGTTATGCTAATATTTTTTTAAAAATATCTAGCCGTTGCACCTAAGTCTGTGCAGTGTTTCCTTCTGACCCTATGTGAATCGAGAAATGAGACTTGAAAGCTAAGATTCATTAATTTTATCCCAAACGTCCCGACACAAGAGAACAAAAATGGGTGATACTGCAATCAGACTGATAAATAAGTAAAAGGAAAAGAACAAAACAGGGTTTAAGTAATTGCCAAATCCAGATAGTGGCGAAATCTCGATATGCGGTCCGAATTTCCGGCATTCCGGATATCCGGATGTTCCCTAGTTAATTACGACTACATGAATAGCATTTAATTATATATGTGTTTATAATTATATTTAAATTAGAAATATTTGACTTGAGCAACGCTTTCCACATAAAATTCACACACTAATTGTAGAATTATAATTAGAATTTTAAATTACTAACAAAATATATATCACTAAAGAATTTAACGAAATTCACAAATTCATTTACACGTTAAAAAAATGAATCCCTTGCATCGTGTGACAATGGTAATGAAGCATTTTTTTTAACGTATTTATCAAATAAAGAAAGTACCTGTTAAAAAGCCACAGCTAAATTTAATATGCGTAGACAAAAATGTGCTCGCCGTAGTTTGACTCTAAAATATTTTTTGAAAGCTTAACGCTAAAAAAAAAGTCTTGGAAAAAAATACTGCACGAAAACTAACTTGCTTTGAACGTCCGCGTAAACTTGTTTAATATGAGATGAACTTTTTTTCTGATTGGCTATAGGAGTCTTTAGGAGTTTGAGGGACCAATCGCTTTCGATTACCACACAGAAAATAGCTTTTGATTATATAGGATGTGTGAGAAATTCTATGACATCCGAAGGCAAAATCGATGTCCCAATTTGGTTTATTTTTACCAACCCGGAAAAATAAATAACTGAGCCAAGGTGTACTTAGTGTATACAAGTTTTTCTTTTTTGTATTATCGTTATCCAGCCCTCATATAATTTTACAATGTTCAGTGTGACCCCATTTACAACAGGTTTGGACTACACTGCCTTTTCTCGACACTTATAAAGTTTTCAGACCGCGTGGGTAGAGGTCGAGGTCATTGTGCCTTGTATCTTATGTTAGCGCATACATTTTGCAATCGATTCACGTCCTGTATTCTAAAGGCTGACTGAATGTTTGTTTAGATTACTTTTACATGGAGTAAAACAGTCTTGCTACTCTTTAGAGCTTCTGTTGGTATATCATCATTCCCAGGGCGCTTCCACAAACTAGGCTGTCGATTGCTGTGCTCAGCTCTTCCTGTGTGTCCACGACATCAAATTCTTCCGTGAGCGGCACATCGGAGATATCATTTAGAGCGGTTCTGGAGACACGCTGTGAATGAGTGGTAGCGCGCTCGACTGGCGTACCCATGGTCACGAGTTCGAATCCAATCCACGCGAAGGTGAGGATTTGTTCCCGGGGCCTGAGGAGTCCCCGAGTCACCCAGTTCTGAATGGGTACCTAACTAGACAATTGTTAGGCTGGGTAATGCATGGAACCGTTATAGCCGTGGCCTGTGACCGCTGCATCACTTGCCTACAGATCATCTATCATGGTCTGTGGACGCAATTATCTTCTGCATAGAAGTAGCGTCTGTATATCTAAGATAAGATAAGACTATGGTACTGTTGCATTCAGTTCAAGATATTGCTAAAGCCACTATTTAAGCTGCACGACCTCGTCTCGGATAAATTCTCCACTTTAGTAAAATAGTAAGGTGGGGAGGGAAAACATTGGCCGTCAAAGGGAAGCTGCTTTTTAAAATATTTTCATACTTGGCCTAAAGATGTCTTAATTTTTAATTTACTTTTGCGGAAGATGTAGAAACTTGTTTTCAACAATTCTTGCCAAGCTTCTCAAACGCTTGCAGAGAATTCGGTCTGCAAATCATCTTAAAAAAAGACAAACATCATAGCCCAAGACTCACGTTCTCCTCTTACCATCAATATCGACATTGAAAACTTGGAGTTTGTGGACATGTTAACATACTTTCGGTCAAAGATCTCCAATTCACTGTCCATCGAGGACGTAATAAACAGTAGAAATTGCAAGGTAGTTGGCACAATAGCTATATTAAATAAAAGGGTTTGGCAAAACATCAATCTAACGGAGAAAACCAAACTGTATTGTTTATCGAGCCTGCATCATCAGTACATTGCTATACGGGAGCGAGACATGGACCATCTATACATCCCATGAGCGCAAACTTAATAGCTTCCACTTAAGGAGCCTGCGTCGCATCTAAGCTAGCGTTTAGCTAGCGTTTATAGAGGCGGCGGGTTTCGGGAAATCGCACGCACGAGTCGACCCGCGCGGACTCGCACGAGGAATGTTTCTATTTTTGCTTTGCAGGTGTTCATAGAGGACGCGGGTGTCTCGAGGCGACAAATTTGCCGACCGGCGCGGGTAATTACCAGAACTAGTTGCTAGTTCTTGTTCCGCGTTGCCGCGCCGGAAAGCATAGAAGGAAATCAGCAAACTTTGACAGAAAAATTAAATGTAGTTTAAAAAAAAGGCTCAAGTAATATATTATTTTAAAGGGCTTGCTAAGACCTTTTCAAAAACACTTGATTTGTCTTTCTATATGTTATAGAAGTGGAGTTATGAATTTCTTTGTCATTTTTTGGCCCCTTATCGACCTATAACTTATTATATAGGTTATAGCCTATAACCTATACAATTTATTCCAAAACTTGTGACCAAATTTAAAAAATCTGCACCCTTTCCCTCACAACTTATTTAATTCTAGAGATATGGGTAAGAAAATGTCAGGAAACATTTACAATCCAATCTACAAAACAACGAATAAGAAATGTTTAAAAGAAATCAAGATTTTGAAATTTTAAATAAATATATATGAAGGGATGTTGTAAAAAAATCATATTGAAAATTTTAACAATAAATACAAATCTGTTAAAACATGTGCATGCTTATTGTATTTTAATTGAACGCTTGGTACAATTAAACCAATAACTGCATTTAAATTTTTAAAGGGTAAGTATTTGACTTTAAAAATAAATTTAAAACAAATTATTAAAATTTGTTAAAATATACCCCACCGACGAGGTCTGATTACTAAAATATTAAATTAAAATTAAATTCAACAAGTATTTGTCAATGAAAATGTCAGTACCTCATTTAAAGATAATAAAAGAACATTTTTCTGAGTGAATAAGTATTCAAATTTTCAAACATATAATTCATAAGCTTTGTAATTGTCTTTGTCACCTATTTGTCAGCGGAAGAAATTTCAAGTTTTGTGATTGATTTTGAATTTTATTATCTCTTATATTTATACCCATAATTATCTTTGTTTTCTTATTTAATTTTAATTATTGAAAATTAATGTTTTTTTGATTGATTTGTAAAAACATATTTTATGTTAATTGTGTTTGTCAATGTCTTTTTAAAAAAGATAAAAGATGATGGTGAGTGATAATTTAAACATATGTATTAAATTAATAATTATATTATATTTCCCTACACAATCCAGTAAATCCAAAATAAAAGGATTATAATGTCATTATTATTATTAATTACAAGGTTATAATTATAGACTATAACTGAATAACTGTAAGTATATTATAGTAATAGTATAGTATAATTAATAATATTTAATTAATTATTGCTATATTACTAGTCCACAACCAAATAAAATTTAAGAAAAATGTAACACAATTAGTGAATTACTGGCATCTTTCTATAACTTATTTAGTTCTGCCGAAAATTTCTTTAAAAAAATATAAATTTAATAAGATTACTCAGATTAGCGATTACCAACAACCCCTTAATAAGCCTTAATATTTTCATACACGTGTAGGCATAAAACCTATCTGGATGACCCTTCAGTTGTTGGAAGAGGTGATGGTATTCACCTTCAGATGACCTCCTTTTGTTTATTTCATGAACGCTGATTGTTCTCCTTTTAATGTCGGGTAACAGAAACTTTGTTAAACTGCTGTCTAACAATAAAAAGTCATCAATAAAAAAGCCATTTTTTAATGTTTGCTATTGCAAGGAGAGACTGGATTGCATGTGAATTGTTTGTTGTCTCGCCTGGCTTTTTCCCGCTTTTACCGTTTTTGTACTATCGTGATGAGAAACACAACATAACGTTGCTTTTTCTTTGTTAATAAACACTTTTTAAAAATAATAAAATGATAAAAAAAATCAAGTGAATACACATTTTTAAAACTTTTGTAACAACCCTGAGATGGTGATAAATGGTATGGTCGTCACACTACTCACGCCTTACTAAATACCCCACTCCCACAAACATAAAGTAAGTATATGTGCCGTTTTTATGATAATAGTAAAGTTTTGTTTTGGTTTAATTATTATTTTGTCATGACTATGTGAGTGGTCGTATTTATGTTGGGGCAGATATTATTTTAAAGGCATGAAGAATTTATTTTAATATGGAAGAAAATATTTTCTA
>MUZC01000323.1:170226-191236 GCA_002072015.1 Radix auricularia | reverse complement strand
CCGAAAAAATAGTATTTTTTATTTTAAAATTAGCATTTTTCAAATCAATTTTTTGTCATTTGAGTATGTTTTTAGTGTAAGGTTTAATTATAATATCGTAACACGCGTAATGCCATGTAAAACGTCATTAAATAAAGTGTCCTTAATCAAATATTTAAGTGGAACTTTTATTTAAAGTTGCGCGTTTTTGATGTCACGTCACTTTTATCAAACATTCCCCTCGTCACAAATTTGGGAATCCCCCCCCCCGCGCGTGACGTAATTTATGCATGGCCACTAAAAAGCCGGCAAATTGTAGACCACCCCGGGCGGCAAAAGTTGTAGCTACGGCACTGAATTTAATTTAAACTTACACACAAAAATTAATTTTATTAAAAAATCTGTTTATTGTAGTGACACGAGTATCTGTAAATTTGATGTTTCTTAACTACTTGAAGAAAAGAACGGAAAATCATTTGATTTAAGGTAATTAAATTTAAATTAGAGGATCAATCTCTCAAATTCTGTAACAGAATTTAAAGAAAAGCATGCGTTATTACAGAAGATTGAAGAAAAAACAAAATTTATTGGCATCAATAACATTCATAATGCTTTTTCTTTTGTCGACTACCCATTTGTTATTTAATAAAGAAGAAGGTTGGTGTCTCGCTTTCCCACAATCTAAAAAGCGCACATGATTAAAAAAAAAAGATTCATAATCAAACACAAAGGCAGACACAGAAACGAATGTCGTAAAATGTTTCAATATTATTAAAATTTACCAATCTCAGTTATTGAGCAAATGTCTTATAAAACAAAGTTTTCAAAACGTTGGGAGCAAATTAAATTGTAACCTGTGATTCAAATTTTGACGTAACAAGTTATTTATTTATTTACTTTTAACTTATTTTAAATCACTGTTATACGGACTCATTACTATCCCCTAACTCTATTTGAAACCACAATGTATTCACGAGCAAAATATTATGAAACACATTCTAGAAACAAGTAGAGGTCTCTCTAGGAGTTCCATTTATTTTCTTTAACACTAGCCTGCGTCGTCGTTTTGCTTATTTTTTCTACGTTAGTTTAATGTTAAAAATTACTTGCTATTTGAATTGAATACATGTTTTCATAAGTAGATCTATATATTACTTACAATAGAGCTTCATTTTAAATCAGTGTACTGATTACTCTCGGCTCTCCTCGTTTGTCTGGTACCGTTTCCCCCGAGAACCATGTATTTATAGATCAGAGAACAATTGATTTGGTCAGTTAGGGCTTAAGGGTGGAGCTTCATGTATACATGTCAATATTCAGCACAATATAGCTATTTATGAGGACCATCTTTAGTTGCCTAAGTATAAGATTACCACTGGATTCGATAGTGAATCTCCTAATAGCTTTAATATTCTTGATTAGTTCGCAACACTTATTCATCTTTACTTATCTTTCATCGCTCGTTCTATGCAGTAAGTCTTCTAAATTCATAGGACAGATTTTGTCAACCGTTTTTATAAGAATATCAATATAATCAGTGGCGCAGTGAAAGGGGGGCAAATTCCGAGGGGGCCACTTTGCCAGGGGTGGCAAATTCCTGGTCGTTAATTAGAGTCTACGAAAAAATTTATAAGAAAGTCGAGCTTTTTGTCGAAATAAAGAAAATAAATAAGAAATTAATAACAGAAATAAATAACATAACATCCTAAGGCATGTGAACTTTTCAAACGTCAAAACTTTAAACTCCTTATTGGATATAAATTCTTCAAATACTAATGCTAATGTCCTGAAAAGTGCTTAAGTAGTATGATAATGTAACACTGAAGTAGTGGTAGCTTAAA
Source organism: Radix auricularia (assembly GCA_002072015.1). Taxonomy (NCBI): domain Eukaryota; kingdom Metazoa; phylum Mollusca; class Gastropoda; family Lymnaeidae; genus Radix; species Radix auricularia. The sequence continues at coordinate 189,416 of MUZC01000323.1, read as the reverse complement.
CTGAAATGATTCTTAAAATTCGACAGTCGATCATGTTGTAAAACCAAAATTTATTGTACATGAAACATAAGCTAAGATCGGGGCGGCACATTGTGTGTAAAAGGGGGATGGGCGGCAAATTCCTCATTAATTAGATTAAAAAATGAATACCGTTAAAATAAAGTTTATTAAAAGAAAAGTAAAGCAAATCTTTAAAAAAAATCAAAGAAATCAAAGAACTAAAGGAACTATATTATATAAGTGAACCTTTTAACTGCCAGAACTTCAAACTCCCTTATGAATCGTCTTCTGATAATGCTATTGAAGTGGAAAACAAAGGGGTTGAATTGGTTTACGAATATAACAATTTGGCTCTGGTATAAATAATTGATTCAAGTTTGATTTTAACTTAAATAAACAACTAAAAGTTTATGTTGGCGTACTAACATGGTTTATTTTACCAAAGCATTATTATTTTAATTTTAATAACTTTTGATATCATCAACAAAAATAATGAACAAAATTGTTTATTTAATGAAACTTTGCACGCATATATGCAAACGTAGCCACTCATGAACAAGTGCTTAACATTTACGAAGTATTTTAAAATTGGAAAGCATCAGAAATCGGATTAAAAGAAATGACAAAGAACAACAATAAGTTGTGAAAGAAAGCAAAATCCAAGTGGCAGGACGTTTTTGTTTAAATTATTTACCTTATTAATCTCTGGCAAAATTACATGTGTTTTTTTAGTAACTGAGAGGACGATACTATTGCAAATAAAGGCAATATTCCGGAACCAATGCATTTGCGTGCCAAATACGCTCGAGCACTCCCAGAACAATGTATGAAAAACGGTTTTAAAAAGTTTCATCTAAAATTCAAACTGAGCTCATAGCAATTTTAAGAGATAGACATCGCAAAAAATCATCATTTTATTCGGAACGATGTACCCAATATTGTTGTTTTGTATTCGATAGCTCTTCATATATTTCACATAATCATCAAACAAGTCCAGTTATGGGATATGTAATGATCGATTGAAAATAAAGAAGTTGACATTGTAGAATCTTTAAATATTTCATTGAAGTAAAAGTGAATCTGCTTACATTTCTGAAATCATTTTAAATAAAGCGCGATCTTAAAATAATTGATTGCAGGGGATTTTCATGTGTTAATACTTATTTTTTATGGCTGGAAAGTATACAAGCATTTAAGAAAGACGCAATAACATAAAATCTAACTGTTAAATCTTGCTCCAACAGTTCATGAAATCTAATCTGTTTACATGATAATCCAACTAAAACAAACTATCTATTTTATTACCGTAGAATGTTCTTGATTCTTACGCATTCTTATTCATGCCCATAATCGTTTGGAATATCTATTTACTTTACAGGCAAGGCTTCAGAATACAAAACAATGAATATACCATAGAGCAAATTTGAGATTATTTTGAAAGCTATAGAAAAACTGACTGAGGCACACAAAAAAAACAACAACAAAAAAAAACAGCTCTTCAGACTAACAGACGCAAGAACTTTGCTAGTCACAATAAAATCTTTTTATCTTCGAATCTATGTCAAAGATGCACGAAATAATTTATAAATGTATAGTGCTAGAAAAAATGCTAAGCAGAAGATGCTCACAGAGAAATTAATGGGCTTCTCTAAGGATGCTTTGAAATTTGATAAAATTGTATGTAGAGACCCCATCCTTAAAATAGAATCTTCAAATCGAATTACCAGACAGCAAATTTTTGGTTATCCAAAATATGTATCCATGTTATTTAGAAAAAAAGTTGAGAATAAAGTTCTATTATTCATAAGCTGAGATTACTGTAGAACTTCATAAGAGATTATGGCAGGTAGATAGACTTTGGAAAACTTTAACAATTTTCGTACACCAGGCGATCTGCAGGACTTTCAAATGTTGCCTTTAAATTATAGTATTCAAATGACCTAGTCCGGCAAAGACTATTTCACCCCAGGGATAAAAAAAAGAATTAATGAATTAAAGACCACATGATTTATAAACTTTTATTAAGATATTAAGGCTCCAAGTTACCTTGCCTAAAATAATATAATTAATTTGAACATTGCTAAACTAGTCTTAAGTAATGCAAGGTCTTAAAATAGCTTCTCTAAAATTAAGTGAATGAAAACTTTATTACAGGCAATATCGATTACGCCAAAATTTTCAAAATCTATTGCTATTTCAATTTGTGGTATTGAGGTGGCAAGTCTGAAAACATTAATACATGAAGGAGGGTGCAATCAGGAAAAACATATTTTTTTCTAAACGAAAAAGATCTTTTCTTTGTATCTCTATTACAGTGTCACTATTACTTTCCAATAAAAAACTATATTTACTTTACAGCGTTAAAATATTTTTCAGTGGGGGGGGGGGGCGGCAAATTTTGGTTCTGCCCCGGTCGGCACATACCCACGCTACGCCGCTGAATATAATCAAATTCAAAGTAATACAAATTTTTTTTTTTTTTGCTGCTTTTTACAAGACAGAAATCCATTTTATTTTTAGTTGCTGATTGATACTTTTTTTAAAGAAACTTTTTTATTTGATTTTTTTAAAACAATATTTTTTTAAATAAAAATTTAAATAATTATTATTTGTTATCCCGCGGAAACATATGGAAAAAAAATCGTTACAAACAATATTTTGTATCCTCTACTTAGGGCAGAACAGCTATTTTATAAATAACAAGGGAAAAAAATTGGAAGCCTTCATTTTCTTAAAAATCAAATATAAAAGTAAAATTTTATTAAATTTTAAACAAATAAAATTAAATGTTTCATTTTTCAATTCTTATAGATTTTAAATTATGAGAATTGATTTTAGCGTCATGTTTATGTTCTTATTTTGTTAAAACCAGAATTATAGCGTGGCAAAGGATTTCATTGGTGGATTCGCACGTAGCCCTCCGTTTTGCTTTTATAACAATAAACTTTTATAGTTACATTTTGTAAAGAATTTTAAGTATTAGTTTCATTTCTAAAATTTTCGAAAATTAACATTTAACATTTCTCCATAAGAATTTCACGTTTTCTACCTATAGTAACATATTACAAAAACAACTACATCATAAATCCCATCTACCATAAACAGCTGTAGTTATACTATAATTTTATGTACATCTATATCTGATTATCACCTATATTTATATACCATTCTGCATCCAACTTTAATATATACATTATTTCATACATCTCAATGTATTATTGTCATACTGGTCTAATCAGTAGTCTAATCGTTGTCATTTTGACAATTCTCTGGTCTATTCAGAAGTCTATTTGCTGTCATTCTGACAATATTCAGGTCTACTCGGAAGTGCAATTGCTTTGATTATGACAATATTCTTGTCTACTCAGTAGTCGAATCGCTGTCAATGTACTTTAATGATATGTCTAACTTGAGCTCTATTGATCTACTACACATGTCATGTCACTAACATTTAAAAAAAAAGACTCAAAATGCTTGCCGCCGGTGAAAGTTTTGAAAGGGTTGATAACCCGCAGTGATTTTCACGGTACGAACCTACACTCGTGCTCGTAAATAAACACGTAAATAAACACTTGTCAACTAAAGAAACAGTTATCGCCTACATATACACTAAGACTTCTCACATAAATATACACTTCTCACATAAATATACATTTCTCACCTAAATATACACTTCTCATCTAAATATACCCTGCTCACCTAAATAAACACTTCTCACCTAAATATACACTTCTCATCTAAATATACCCTTCTCACCTAAATATACACTTCTAACCTAAAAATAAACACTTCTCACCTAAATAAAAATTTCTTAACTATATAAGCGGTTATCACAAGTGTAGCTAGGGAATTATGGACAACCCGGCCGACTGGTATTTCCCTCAATGAAATTATAAAAAAATCAAACAAAACCATAGGTTTTATAAAAAGAAACTTTTACAAATGTAATAAAGATATAAAACTAAAATGCTACCCCACACTGGTGAGACCTATACTAGAAAATGCATCTTCTGTATGGAACCCATCCACCAAAGAAAATATTGATAAACTAGAACGAATTCAAACAAGAGCTGCTAGATTCATTACAGGAGAATATTCAAAACTCACAAGAGTAACACCATTAGTTAAATCATTAAACCTTGCAACACTAGAGGATAGAAGAACCAAGAGTAAATTAGCAATTATACATAAAGCAATTAATTCTAATTTAGAAATACAACACAAAGATAACTTAATACAATCCTCAGATAGACATAAAGATAAAACCACCTTTCTTATTCCGTATGGAAGAAAAAACACATACAGTTTTCTTTCTTCCCGTCCGGTATTCTGGTGTGGATGGGTTGCCTGAAGAAACCAGGAAAGCCAACACTTTATCATCATTTAAAACTCTAATAAGAATACAGGACTAATCACAAACCAAAGATAAACGTAGGTCGAAATAATCTTCAGTACAGTAGTCTGTAATATATTCTTGGTTGCTACGATCCTACTTGATTGCGTGCTCTTGCATACACACTTACATATGTTTACTTTACATTACACTAATTTTTTTATTATGCATGTATATTTAATGGTATATTTACTTATATAGATGTATTCACCTCATATTAACCTCACTAACCACTGTAACCTGAATAGACCACATGATTCCACTAATAAACATTTTACAATTCACATACCCCTTTAAAAGTGTTGGCCTGGAGTTAACAAAAAATATCTCCATGTAATGATTCAATACACAGTCTGGGTTGCAGTGTCGATGCAGCACGGGGGGCCCCCCCCCCCCTATACTCCCAGCCTATGGGATGCTGTGTTTTTCCCCGTGGCCCCTTTGTGGCCGTCCCCCGCCCGTTAAACATCCCTTTTCAAAGCTGGTCTTGCTTCGCAGAGCTTCACCTTTATTTAACTACGGTTTATCAATGTCGACACTGTTTCGGTTTTCCTTATCTTTTGTTGTCACTTTTGCCATGAAACAAAAGTAACACTAAAAATAGCCGACTAGGTGTATTTGTTAATTATATTACAATAAATATATTTTACATTAAATTTTGGTTAATTATATCATAATGCATTTTATACTTTTAGGTCCTAATAATTGAAATAACGCAGTAGGTCATTACATTTTATAATTCCAGTGTTTATATTAAATTGCGTTAGTGCTCCAGGTAATATATACATTAGAAAAATCAACAAAGACCTTTTTTTACAGAAACAAAAAAGGAGGAATATGTATAAAATAATATGAAAGGAAAATTTGAAAAGATATCTTTAGGATTTTGTCAAAGCAACTCCATAAACATGATAGAAGTTTCCATTTGTTGGTTAAAAAAATGTGTGCTCATCAAAATTAAACCAACTATATAAAAGTTAGTTGCCCCCATCAGGGTGGATAGACAAAAATGTTATAGAGAAAAAGGTATACGTGAGCCTATGGATAATTCATAAAAGTCGTTAAAATGGCTTTTTTTTCAATACCACATTTTAAAATGCAGAGAATGCTCTGACATGATATGCCTATTTTTAAAAACATTTAAATGTCTTGCAAAAAGTTCAGAATCTTAAAATTTATTTTTAATGCATGAACTTTAAAACTTTAATGGCGAAATATGTAGATGTTATATTTTCATTCTGCATGTAGAATGATACGTATACTTATTCAAGGCGGAGCATAATTTTTTTAAAAACTAATAATTTCAAATAAATATCATCAATTGATATGTAATTCTTTATAGATGGGAAATGTAGAGTATTTATTATTAAAACAAATAAAATGTTATCGTTTCAATTGTCATGTCCCTCTCCTATTCTTCTTCTTTTTCTTCTACAACGTATTTTTCTCCGTTTATGGGTGGAAATCATTGTTATTCAATGGTACATTTTTAACAAAGTTCGTTGTTTCTTTGCATAAAATTAGGGTAAAAAAAACAAACAATTAAATGTCTAAACTGCCTGAACGATCCGACGGTACCACCCCTCCCAGTATGGGCGTCGCTAGGAATTTTTCCAAATTAAAAGGAATTAAAAGAGCGTGCAAAAATGACGTCACGCGCCTATGGGGTGGTGGTCTCCAACTTTGTGACGATATATGATGAGGGGGGGGAGTTAAGAATTGTGACGTCACGTCAAAACACGCTACTCTAAGCCAGAGTTCCACTTACACTAAATACATACTAAAATAACAATAAAGTGTTTAGAAACATGCTCATTTTCAAATAGACAATACCACCTTAAGTTCACTGCTTTTTGACATCATATTGTGGGGGGGGGGGCGGGATCAAAGTTTTTGTAACGAAGTGAGACAAAGGGGAGGGGGTATGTTAAAAATCGGCCAAAATCTCATGACGTCAATTATGGAAGGCCCCTAACTGACAATGCCATACAGGTTTAATTTTCCAATAATTTTTAGTTAAGTATAACATAAGTGTCACAAAATGTCTTAGCAACTAATAAGAGTCACAAAATTGCGCTTTAATAGCTAAATATATTAATGCATTTAATAAAACAAAAACGTAAGTTCTCATAAGAAAATTAAATTTTGCTGTAAAATAAAATATGTGTAGAAACTGCAGGATTGCCAAAGATTGATAGAAAATTAATTACAGGCTTTAAAAAAACACGAAAAGTAATGCAATCGCGGGATTCCGAAATGCCGTTATAATAAGATTTAGGGGCGTCTGCAGCATCTGACTTAACATTTGCATTGAGGACATCAGTACAAGTCAACATCCAGACACAGTTGAGGCTACTGTTTCTAATTTGATTTTCACTGACACTTATTCATTTTCTAAATTGGATATTAGAACATATGCTTGGAAACGCGACCTTTAAAATGAGTTGAAAGTTGAAATTGCAGCTGATTCGTGATTGTTGGACCCCTGATAAAATTTATTAGTTAAGAGCTGACAGTGAGTGAAACAGAGTTTTGAGTTTTTAGATATGCATGGTTATCAAACTATTCATCGTGGCTTTTATACTCGCAAATGCTAAAAGGTACCTTTTGTAATTATTGTGTGTTATTTCCGCAAAAAGTAAATCGAGGAATTCAATTGGCATTTTTCATCAAACAAAGGAAAAAGATATTAAGATTTTAACGTAGCCACATGCAAAGCATGTAACACAAAGGCTGTCATGAAGATGCAACTACAAGCAATTTTGTTGCACTATTAAAAGCCAAAGCAGTTTCTATAGATGGGAAGTTGGACTAATCATTTAGAAGACAAATTCGAGAAAATTGCAACAAACTGGGTCCCATCATTTCTACGATCCTATTTTGTGGCATGCATGATTTAGCACTTCGAATTAAATTCTGGTAATTTTTTATGACCTGTTAGAGTTTCATGCAATATTGGTATGAAGTTCTTGGTAAACATTTGTATGTTGTATCTTGTAGTGCCAAGTATATCTCGACAACCATGCAAATCACTATAATTTATCGAAAATTGTAGGTCTCTCCAGCGTGAAGACATTGTTCGGGAAGGAAAAAATTCAGTTCCGTTTTCTGAACTTGCCAACAAGACAAATGAAATATCGGGCATTGAGTTGATGTAACTTGGTGTAAGTTTTGTCAAAGAGCAAAATGGGAAAATGATGGTCACAGAAAATACCTGGGATATATTCCCATTGTCCATAGAACATCTGAAGGTTTAGCCAACACCATCATTACAAATTCAGTAGAATTTGGTTTAAATATGAGAAAGCTTGTTAGTTAGGGATACTGCGGTTGTTCTTAATTGGCAGGTAAAGAGGGAGGAATCCAAACAATAATTAGAAAAATACCCAAAAGCAGCACTTGTACATTGCAGTTCACATAAACTTAATCTTGTCGTGAACGATTTAAATAATGTGAATGCTTTACAAAACATAATACGAACAATTAAATCAATTAAAGTGAAACTATTTGGACACATAAATATAAATGCGGGCGTATTTTTGCTACAAACGGGACAGAAATTCTATTTGCAACATGCAGTAATGTAATCAGTTATATTTGCAGATATAAATCTTTTTATGTTGGTTGTGTGCACTGTCTTCAATGAAATTAACTTGCAGGGAATTAAATTTAGTTTTATTGTAACAAATTTATGACATTTTTCTCAATTGTAGAGGGGTACAATTGCCTCCTTGTCCCCCCTGAATACGCCCATGCCTCCCAGATGCCTCCCAGACACTTATCTAATTTCGTTTGTGCCTTAAATTTCACCTCATAGTTTTACTGCTATCCTCGTTCCAGTTAACATTATGCTTGGTCCTAAAGAATACACCAAAACCAAAATCAGTTCTGGCCTAGAACCTTAGTAGTCTCTGCTTACCCTTTATCTCACTTTTTTTCCTCTTGCTATTTGACCTTAAGCTCAACCTAACCTGAGTTTTGGGAAGTCAGGTTAGGTTGATTGTTATATTGTCAGGTTGATTTTTTTTGGTTTGATTTGTTTGGTTGTAAGGGTGGGTTTTTGTGTTGATTTGTTGGATTAATATGCTGGGTTGATTTCCTAGGGTTGTTGGGCTTTGCTGATGTGTTTGGATATTGGGACAGCTAGGGGTTCCACGCATTGCCCCGCCGCTTCTCGCCCATTGGGGACTGGGTGGTTCTCGGGGACGCCCTGGGCCCCGGGAGCAGGTCCTTGGCTTCCCATGGATTCGAGCTCGTGACCATCGGAGTGCCAGTCGAGCGCGCTTGCCACTCGACCACCGCGTGATATTTTGGATTTTTGGGAAATCAAGAAAGTTGATACATATAAATCATCACTATCACACCATATGTTAAACAACGTTTTGCTTTACATTTTTAAAAATAATACTAACAATATTCTTTTAGATATTTAACTGTTACACCAAAGCGCTCTGTAGTGTTTCTTTTTGACACTATGTGAATCGAGAAATTGGACTTGAAAAGCTAAAATTGATTAATTTTATTCCAAACGTCCCGACAAAAGAGAGAAGTTTCTTGTTTTTATATAATAGAACTAACCCCACCAATTTTTCAAAAGGTAGCGATTAAACTTAAATTAATCGTGAACAGCCCTAAATAAAAGACTTATAAAATCTTAAAAATGGCAATGGCATTGTCCTTTTTATTGTCACTAATTGTCAATCATACAAATTACAAATAAAAAACAATTTTAAAAAAGTCTGCTAATCAGTGCCAAAAGTTTTTCTTGGTTTTTCAATATCGTTACAATATTTTACTATATGCAATTTTTTCCACTTTGCAAAAGTTTGGGACTCCCCGGCCTCATTGAGGAACTAAAAAAAGTACCCAGACGGCGTGGGTGGAGGTCGAGGTCATTGTGCCTTGTACCTTATGGTAGCGCAAACATTTAGCAACCGATTCACGCCCTATATTCTAAATGTTGCTGAATGAATGTTTCTTTAGAAGACTTTTATATGCCTTGATGAGCTTAAGTGTTTCTAATATTTCTATGTTTCTTGCTTTCCTTACCACGATCCAATGTATCGATTCAGCAAATCCCTGTGGCAATTCTCAATTTTTTCTCTAATCACAATTCCTATAGATCTACACTTTAAGGTTATTTCGTGAGACATTGTAAATTTTCATTTTATCTTTAGGATTATTTTTTACATTTCTTAGAAGGTAGCATGTCGTCTATAACTTTAAGGCATGTTATTGTGTGGGCTGTATTGAAGGTGCTATTTTGACAGTGACACTTCATAGGGGCCTGATAGATAATGACTGACTTTAAGGGATAAAATAGAAAGGGCCGTTTTGTAGTTCCGCCATGTCTACCAAGCTCGAGAAAGTTCTAATGGAGTCATTAGAACCCCCTACAACCACGAGATAATGGGGGATACACACAAAAAAGGTATTTTAATCCTATTTGAGTTTTAATAATTTTGAAAATTAAAATAAATCATATTTAGATTCTAGAAAATTCCAAACGAATCGTTTTTTTAAAAAATGAGTTTATTTATTTGTTTATCATTAACAAAAAAAAAAAAACAAAACAACAACAACAACAAAAACCCAGTTGTGTAAAGAACCGCTGTATAAACGTTACAGTACTGGGGATAGATTTAAAAAAATGCTACCTAATATCTATGAGCTTATCACTTACTTCGCAATTTTGTGCGTATTCCTTTGTAGGCTATTTTATTTCATTGTTTTGAAAATTTGTATGATTTGTGCCTGATATTATTGTAATGTCCTACATTGAAGGATTTGAAATTATAAATTAAATTTTTAAAATGTTTAGGTTCACACTTATAAACTTTTATTTTAATATACGGAAAACACAAGTTCCAGTGGTTTTTTCCACACACACAAACACATGCGCGCACACACATAAATAATATAATAGTCCAAGTCACTCACTCACTGGATCTGGAACGCTGAGGAGCGATGTACGACAGTCTACAGCAGTTAGTTTAGTTGAAAAATCGTGTGTTGATGAGCGCTGTAAAAATATTTAATATGATGACGTCATTGTTTGGTGTGCATCGGTGCGCAAAATACAACCCCTATTATTATTAAATACTTTGCGTACATTTCAGAAAGTTTAATGTTTCGTATTTATCAAAAAAGGAAAAGTTAGTTGGTCTCTTGAAAAAAGGTTGGCGCCGTAGGCGCCCAAAAAAAAGGGGCGCCGCAGGCGCCACGGCGCCCCGGCACAATCTAGTAAATAATATAATAGTCCAAATCACTCACTGGATCTGGAACACTGAGGAGCGATGTACGACAGTCTACAGCAGTTCGTTTAGTTGAAAAATCGTGTGTTGATGAGCGCTGTAAAAATATTTAATATGATGACGTCATTGTTTGGTGTGCATCGGTGCGCAAAATACAACCCCTATTATTAAATACTTTGCGTGCATTTCAGAAAGTTTAATATTTCGTATTTATCAAAAAAGGACAAGTTAGTTGGGCTTTTGAAAAAGGTTGGCGCCGTAGGCGCCCTAAAAAAAGTAGGCGCCACGGCGCCCCGGCACAATCTAGTATATTATATATATCTATCTATGTCTAATACATAATCGTCCTAAGTATGCGTGTGTCTCCCCGTCCAAAGGCGCGCGAAAAGGTGCTCGAAAGGCGCGCAAAAAAGGCGCGCAAAATTAGTATAAATAAATTAAAAATGTTCGCCGTAAAAAAATATTATATGACGTCATTGTTTTAGCTCAGAACGTCAATTACCGAAACAACGCACGAACCTGTGACGTCAGATTTTGTGTACACACAAACACACATTTGTGTTGAGTCTAACATCGGCCACCAGCCTATGATGTAAGTCACCACCAACCGGTTGATGTCGGTGTGTCGGTCTTCGGTTCTTGACACAATACCAATTGCATTGCTGCACTGCATTCAAGGTATGACAGCGTTCTCCTACGCCTGTACCCATCGTCAATGTCACGTTCGCATTGCTTTATTATTTCTTCTTCAACTCCACAAATTTACAAACCTACGCCTCCGCGTGTTGCCACGAGACAACTATGCCTCGAAATTGCCGATAGAAAACGTCGCAGAAACGAACATAACAGGAATCGAAGAAGAACAGAAACACAGGAGGAGGCATCCCGGCGATGATAAACGTGAAACCAACAAGATCGCATTCGAAGAGCAAGTGAAACCGACGAACAACGGTCCCTTAGACGGGAAGTAGCAGTCACTAATAAATGACGTCGGTCAGCTACACTCCGGGAAGTACCTGCACCTCATCTGGATGGAGCCACCGGAAGTGACTTCATGAATGACAACGTCCAGCAACATTTTTGTGGCAATTTACAATTGCTGTGCACATTCTGTGGTGCCAAACATTTTCCTGGCGAACATCCTGCGTACAAATTATTTACCACGTCCTGCCAGAAAGGAAAAGTGACGCTAGATCACATCCGCATATCACCTTTAATGAGGACGCTCATGACGGGGGAACACGAGCACTCCCAAAACTTCATGGACAACATCAGGTCTATTAATAGCGCCTTAGCTTTTGCGTCAATGGGTGCTAAAGTCACTCCTCTTTTCGGATACGGGCCCTACTGCTTTCGCATCCACGGACAGATTTACCACAGATCTGGGGCTCTGCATCCTGACAATGATGATCATCGTCAATTTGCTCAGCTGTATATCCTTGATCCTGATGAAGCTTCGGAACAAAGGATGCAAATGCGACCTAACTCTACATGCAACCGCGATCTCATGGCGCTCCTGAGCTCATTCATGACCGACAACAATGCATTTGCAGATGCATGCAAAATGCTGTGTGAAGTGGAACAAGAATGTCTGGCGGAAGCAGCTTTACGGAATACAGTACCTACAAGTGTGTCACTGGCCATCATTCATGATAGAAACGATAACCAAAGGCGTTACACTGCTAAACGGTCCAATGAAGTGGCTTTCGTGTTCCAAAATGTGGATGGAGAGCCTCCTCTTGAACGGGACATCATAATACACTGCAAAACAATTTCACACGCAAGTAAAACACAAAGAATCAGCATTCTCGACCTCAACTTGGATCCCATGCTTCACGACAGCTCCACCTGCTACACTAAAAATGTGGTGTACAAAGAAATCTTTCATATTTAGCTGTTCATATCGTATTGTGTTCATGGCAATAAAAGATAAAAGTTCTTTTCTATTTCAGTATTTCGTACATCTCTTTGTTATTTATTTTCATATCGTATTGTGTTCATGGTAATATAGGCCAAATGTTATTTTCTATTACAGTATTTCATACAGCTCTTTGTTATTTCTGTTCATATGGTAATCTTTTCATGGCAATAAAGGCCAAGTGGTTTTTTCTATTGCAGTATTCTGTAATATCTCTGTTATCCCTTCTGTGGGATTTCGTTCTGCCAGCTTCAGCAGGCTTTTGAACTAGTATTATATAATGCGCTAAGGCGCATTTCCGTCCGCGTGAATCCGCTATGTCCCGCAAGTCTAGATTACTTTTTTAAAATTGAAAATATAGACGTAAAATCATAATGATTTTGGTTTTGAGATTAACAGAGCGTGTGGTTTTGCGCACCGTAAAAAAAAATGAGGTGGCGTCATGAAGCTTTTTATTATATTAATTTATTTGAGGTTACTTTTTATGTTGATAATCCGAGTGTGTGAATAAGCATGTGTGCGAGAGTTTTCATATGTGTGTGCGTCTGTGTGTGCGTGTGAATGTGTGTTTGCATTAGTTGTGAAATAATGGCTTATTTCATAGATTGCTAAAAGTGAAATTAAATATTGAAAAGACGTTACCAGGTAATGGTTTATGTATAGTTAAAATTATGCACTGGATTATGAAAAATTCCGTTAATTTTATGAACACAAGTTTCTGCTGATTCGTTCTTCGTGGGTGCTTGAATAAAAGATAACGGGAAGTCATTGAATGTGACTTAAAAAAACAGTTAATGAGAGGATCAATATCCAATAATTTTTTTTAGATATGGGTTTACTTTACGTTTTATTTTAGAAGAAATGAACCCTTGAGCATTTGTTGGACAATTACTCGCATGAATTGTCACAATGGAAAATAAACAGTGAAAAGAACGTATAGTCGCTTTAAAATTGCATTATTTATAGTCATAATATGTAATTGGGTATGGGTAAGATTGAGGCTAAATGGCGCATATTTATTTTTAAAGAAAATGGAACCTTTCTAAAATTTTAAATTGTATTTTCAATAATAAAATTACACGAAGATGGGTTGAACAAATTTCTCTTAGTCACTGTTAAATAACTACAGACATAAATGTGAAGAAATTATTTAATTGCAGAAGAAATATCAATTGTACATTTTAATATAAGCGTTCATACATCTATGAATATAATCGGATGGAAGCAAATTTTAAACGGGCTTATAACAAGTCAAAATTAAAGAAAATGACATTTCTTAATAGAAACTTAATACGGAACCACTTTTGAAGCATTTAACAAGTGATTTATCATAAAAACAATTGCAAATATTTGTTAGGAGGAAGATATATTTCTCTTAGGTGCTTACTTAATACAAGTAAGTGTTTTTGGATCGATTTCATTATAAACTGACTTTAAGGAAATTTATATTGAAAGTAAACGCTCAGGGATTTTAAATAATAAAATGGTACGTGTATAAGTGTTAATACACTGTTGTAAGAGTGGGGTTAAATAGCGGAAATGTACCATTTATAAAGAGGTCAACTCTGTGAACTATTTGAAGGGTGCTTTTCATTTCATGGGTCATGAGTTTATAATATTGCCGAGCCCTGAGTGGCACTATTTTTCTTAGCCACTGATAAAATCCTTTTTGCAAAGATTAAGAAAACCAGCAGTGTAAAATTTTAAGCCCAAACCTTGCGATTCAACGTGTTTTTTTAAAAAACAAATAGACACTATTCAAAAACCTCCACAACCCTACGCATCCCAATCACATAAGTATTAAACAGCTCAATAAAAATAAATCTAATTGTCCTAAATAAAGGTCATGCATAAACAGAAAAGGAATGGATGTTGTGGATTAATTGGTAGATGAATGAAAAAGCTTACTTTAAAAAAGACTTATTGCTAGAATAATGAAATATTATGGTACGTGCTTTGGTTAAAACTGTAGAGTTGACTATTGGTGCAAGTTTGTGTGTGTGTGTGGGTAAGGGGCTATGTGCGTATGTGTGTGTGATTTGGTTATTTCTATGTCTGCTAATGTTGCGGCTCTAACATGACAACCAGTATTCTTCTTAAACCACTCATATTTGTTTGATTTTACGTCTCATAATTGTTATCTTTATTGTAATATATTATCGGAAAAATTATATTTCAAGATATGATTTTTTGATGAATCAGTGAATCAGTGAAATTCATGCCGGCAAATAACAACATTAATTCCCTAAAAATATATAGAAATAGAAAGAATTACGGACACTTCGACCCCGGATGGTTTGATCCTGCCAATTCGACCTCAGGACGTTTCGTCCCCAGGACGTTTCGACCCCAGGAGGTTTCGACACCGGTCGGTTCGACTCCTTTCTATTTACACCGTAGAAATGTATTATTATTATTATTTGTATATATACTTTTTAAAATTTAGTTTTTGGTATAAAAAAATTAATATTATTATGCATTAAAAATTAAATTCAGTTTGAAATAGTTATTTGTAAAGTGTAAAGAAATATCACGGGGGTTACGACTTATAAATAGGATCTAGCATAAGAAAGTGCGTGTTATGTCGAAAAACACACTAACAACAACTCATTTTGTGCCAAACTGCTTTGAGTTTATTAGATGAATAGTATACAACGGGAATAAAGATTGATATAAAGTGAATTGTTACTATTAGAAAAAATGTGCGGGAATATATATAATGATTGACATAAAATTTATAAGGAGATCAATTTCTCACCATTTTCTTAATTTAAAAACCAGCATTGCTTGTATGTTTTTATTCACGTTAAAGGAACATGTGCCTTGAAAACAAATAAACCATATTTTCCACTCTCACCAAACCACAATTTTCACAAATATTATCTGGCTAAAAATATCCTATTCGTCTTGAACTAATTTCATGTTACGACTACAAATGAAATGGGTGTTTAGCGAGCTATTTCTATGAACCAAAGGAATCATGTGGAACCATAATATTCTTTTCAAGTTTTGATTCACGTGAAAAGAAAGTGAGCCTTGCCCGTTAGATTTTTGTAACTGTTAACGACATTTTTTATTCCGGTATAGTATATAGCATGCGTTATTAAAGGGGTTCGAGCATGGTAAGAAAAAAACATCAATCGATCTGAATTGAAGGATGTGGTTGAGCAGGCCAGGGCCCTACATGGGCTGTAGAGCCACAGATAATAATAATGATGCTATATTACAGCAGAAAGACCAAAATTGATGGATAATATTTAAATTAATAATATTTTAATTTTTCTCGACACTTCTTCTTCTTCTTCTTCGTTCTCAATAATGAATATTGAGTTTTGCGTGCCACGAGTTTTGCGCCAATTGGCCCGTGGTCTCCGACTTCAGCCTGTTGTATTTTCTGGATTTGCTTCCATAGCCTTTGGTCAGCCAAGACCATCTGCAAGGCAGCAGTTGTTTTTTTGGCAACTGATGCAGCGTTCACATGCCACGGCTAAGGGTTCCACGCATTACCACGCCGTCTTTCACCCATTTGGAGCTGGGTGGGACTCGGGGACGCCCTAGGCCCGGGAACGAGTCCCTGGCTTCCCATGGATTCAAACTCGTGACCATCGGAACGACAGTCGAGCGCGCTTGCCACTCGACCTTGGCTACTTGGATTTTCTAATTTTTTCCCCCTGTAAATATAGTAAACCCTACGGGTAAAAGACTGGTGATATTTTTAAATTATTATAATGCGCAAATAGAAATACCAACTTTCTTTTTAATCCTAACTCTTGATACAAACGTAAAGATAGACTTCGATGCAACGTTCTCGTATTAATTAATCATCTTTGTATTTCAACTCATGTGTCTGTTATTCTTGTTAATAAATCTGGGCAATTATCCAACTCTAAATATGTGTCAATCAGGGCATACACCCTCTTAACCCACAAATAGCTACGCCCCTGCATGTAGAACAAATACAAATTATGTTGTAAGTCATGAAGTTAAATAAAACAATTATTTAGAATTTCAAATAATTAAGGGGAGGATTTATTTTAAGAGAGGAGACTTCATTTTAAAACAATTTTTGAGGGGCGAAATTATTTTAAAATAAAATCTCCGGGGGATACTTTATTGTGGGGGAGACTTTATTTGGTGATCCGGGAAACGCATCGCTTGGCGCCTCGCTTTCGGTGGAGGTGACAATTATCAGTCCTCGAACAATGCCCACCCCTCCCAACAATTATCGGTCCTCTAAAACAATGACCGGAAATGTACGTTTCCGGCTAGAGTCTATGACAACACTACTAGGCATGACTATATAAGGGAGGAGAAAGCTAGGTTGGAGGGAGAATCACCCAGAGAGTCCCCGAGAGGTCACCGACAGAACCACTCGGCACCCGGCACCTAGGTAGAATAGGGCATAGGCAGTAGTAGAGCTGTATATTGTAGTGAACCACGTACGGGTAGCCATTCCCAGGTCACCAAGGGGACAGATCTCACAGAGATTGTATTTCAACTTTTGGGAGGAAGACAAGGGAATAACCTGACGTGTCGCGTAGATGTACGGTATGCGGGAAATTCACAAGGGGAAAAGTTGTCCCTTGATTGAACCAAGGTCTAAGTCGGGGTAGAAACAAATATTGTATTTCAGCGACCTGAATAACTTCGTGGGAAAGATTGTAGATTAGCACAAACTAAATAAATTGTATCCACTCAGACACTCACATGTTCAATTATCACTTTGTGGGATAAGCATCTGTGGCCAGCCAGGAATGTGGGGGTTAAAGACAGCGTGGACAATATAAGGGCGGGGACTGGTTAGATTCGATATACTAAGCCAGGGGAGCCGCGATGTACTAAGTCAGGGAGTCAACGAGTCGATGCGAGGGTGCCGAGTAAGAGTCTGGTCCACTAAGAACGTAGTACGGACAGAGAGACGGAGCACTAAGAACGTAACGACGGCCAGATGAGAAGTTTTCATCTAAATAAAAGAATTGTCATGCTGAATGGCTTGTTGATGTTAGTGCTTGAACGTGAGCCGTGGTAGACTTAAACAGGAACCCCGACTCAGATCTTCTACAATATTGTGTATTCTACGAGTGTAAAGTTCAAGTACTTATGCATCAGTAACTGTGTCAACATTAGAAGATATACCAATAAATCAACAATTATAAAAACTGTAGTTCTCATGACCTGCATTTCTTTTACCTGTTTGTTAATTGTGAAGTAGTTAACAAATCAACATAGTCACCACTCGGCTACACATATACTGTGGTGGATTAAGGGGGAGGCTGAACGGGCTATAGCCAGGGGCCCCCGGTTATTTTAAGGCCCCCAAACTTTTTATATTTTATAATGAAAGTGTAGAAATGTTTGCACCAACCCTTGAAAATATAATAAATCAAATAATTGAATAAATCTTATGTATTAATATGATCGCTATTCAGACCCGATCGTCTTAATAATCGAAAAACTTAAATTGAATGGCTCACTGAGAGAATATATTATAAAATATTGTTTACATTTTTAAAAATTTACTGTCATTGATAAGTTCTGCTGGTTGTGTGGAAGAGTTTTGGGGTTGTTGTGCAAGCGATGTCAGGATCGATGACCAGTGATGGAATTTTGTTTTTCATTTTAGACTCAATTTTAATATACCGGCAAACCTTTCAAACAGTTATTTCTTCGGGTTCGTTTTTTTTAATTAAAAAAATTAACATTTTTGGTTGAGAAAGTCGTTCCCATAATACAGACAAAGCATGATAAAGGAACCAATGGACTATTTATTTTACAATCTTATTGGCTGCAAGCAATTATTTTATTTAAAGTGACGCTGGCTAGATAGGGTCCCCGTTTGATTGCTGCCAGGGGCTCCGTGCAGTCTTAATCCGCTTCTGTCCATATACACATTTGTATGTATATATTTCTGTGTCTATATATTGTGTGTATATGTGTGTGTATATGTATGTGTACATGCAGTGGCGTAGCTAGAGCTTTTGCCGCCCGGGGCGGTCTCCAATAAGCCGCCCTTTTAGGGGCTGCCCATAAATGACGTCATGCGCCGAGGAGGGGCAGTCGCACATTGATGTCATTCAAAATGGGCAACTTTAAATAAAAGCGACACTGAAATATATGATTAACCAAACTTTATTCAATGACGATTTACGTGGTTTCACGCGTGTTACGATGTTAGAGTGCAGCCTTAAACTAAAAACATATTTAAATGACCGAACAAAAAAAAAAGATTTTAAACATGCCCATTTTCAAATACAAAATACCGCTTGTATGGGGGGGGGGAGACTTGTCACGTCACATTGAGGAATGGGTCTACGTTTTCGTTTCATGACGCCGTGTAACGAGGGGGGAGGGACTGAAAAATCAGCTGAAATCACGTGACGTCATTTATGGACGGCCTCTTAATTAAGTTAATCATATGATGTTTTTTATAAATTAATCAGCATGAATATATAATTGTAATTGAAACGAAGTACACTGTAAAAGGTGGGGAACAATTTTACCATTGCATGCCCTATTTATGTTAGCAGTAATAAAAGAGGCCGCATAAGATGATAAACCTATAAATACACATTATAAAAATACAAGATAATTGTTTTGAAGGCCACAAGAAAGTTATAGGGTCACA
>MUZC01000323.1:134824-168986 GCA_002072015.1 Radix auricularia | reverse complement strand
TTTATTTTCAATAAGTTTCCTCACAATAATTTTATAAGACCTGAAACAGTAATATAATTTACTACTTGCAATTTAAACACAATATTTGAACCAACATGTCATGTAGGTGTCGTTAGCGCATCATTCTGCGAATGTCGAAATTCCACGCTAAAATTGTCGTGCGATATTAATACTACATAGTCTAGATTCGTACCAGCGGTGATGTTTTTTTTTTGTTTTTTTTGGTGTGCAGTTTTACTTATAAAAGCGCCATCTGTGACGTATACCGCTTAATTTTCAAACAAGTAGTTACATTTTTTGAGCGATTTTAAATTTTAAAACTGTTCTGCGTTAGTTATAACAACCACTATGTAATCCAACAAATGTTGCATGAATCCGTTAATTTAAACTAAAAATTGAGATTCTTATTTTACACTATGGTCTTCCCCCTTCAAAAGAAAAGGGGCGATTTTCGGAAATGGCCTGGTTTATTTTTCAAATGCCCACAAATGCCGCCCTTTGAATGAGTGCCGCCCGGGGCGGACCGCCCCCTCCGCCCCCCCTAGCTACGCCACTGTGTACATGTATGTATGTATGTATGAATGAATCACTGTATGTATGTATATTATGCATGGATGCATGCACGCATCTATATATGTATTTATGTATGTATATATGTATGTATTTTTAATATTTATTTTTATTATATTTCAAAGATACATTTTGCAATACTAGTCATTGTGATTGTGATGAAATTATTGATTGTAATTAAGGTTGCGTTGTTGTAGCAGTTCTTTTTCTTTTTCTTTTTTCCCTTGTTTGTAGTCATATGAATAGTTTGACACATTATTACTGTATCAGATATAAATGAATGGTGCAGGATATTTGAATACCAGTAGTACATTTTAAGTACATTATTGGATTTTTAATTTTGATAGTTTGAAAGTAAAAATTTCCTCGGTAAGTTTATTAAAGGAATAAATTAATATATATATACTTACTTTTGTATTGCTGTAATATTTATAATTGTTTACTATAATACTATTTATAGTAGTGGCGTAGATATACAGAGATATGAGTGGGTGGGGACCATACCGTTTGACAATTCTCAGGGGCGTAACATAATTTGAAAAATTGATTAATTACTTGATTTTTTTCCCCACAGTACAAATAGACTCACATGGAGCTTTTGGAGTTTTTGGTGTATGAGGGCAATAGTTTTGTTTCATAAAGCAGGGATTAAGTCCTTTAAGGCCAAGTCACACAAACACCGGGCTTTCAGACATCCTTTTTTGAAGTCGGTGGAAAAGGGGTGGGAGTGACCCAAATAAGTAAAGGCACGGGAGGGGAGGGAACATAAATCACACTGCGCAACTGACCTGTTTAGCCTATAACCCGATTATACAGTGTGTTTTTTTAAAACTCTGTAAATGCACTGTGTTGAGAGAAGCAGGAGCGAGGTTTAAAAAGAGGGGTGGTGCTGACATCAGTGGGTGACACTATAACAAGGGGTGACATGCTTGTATGTGGCACTGGAAGAATCGGAGGAGTTTTATTGGTTTAGTCGTGATGGGATGACACATTGGGCTTATAGCAGTGGTTTACGCAAAACGTATTGACGCCTTTGGGGAGACAGCTTCACTAATTATATATAAATAATAAGTTATTCTTTTAATAAATGTACCGAGACGTTTTTTCTCTATCCAACTATCAAATTTAAAAATCCAATAATTTACTAAACATTGGCTTCTGGTTTTTAAATTAAAATATTTTACAACATTGATTTATAAATGCTACAATAATAATGTAGGCGCTCTTGATTATTTCTATGACTACAAACAAAAAACAAAACAAATGATTATAACAACACAGCCTTTACTACAATCATCAATACTTTCATCACAATAGATAGTATTTCAAAGTGTATCTTTCAAATATAATAAAAAGAAATATTAAACATACATACACACACACATATATACATGCATGCACGCATATATGCATACATTCATCCATGCATCAATGCATAGATACATACATAATTATATGCATACATGCATGCATACGTACAAACATAAACATATAGTGTACACAAAATACATACATTAAAATACGCACATATAAAAACTATTCATATATACAAACATGTTTAAGGATATAAAAATTATTTTATACATTGCAGACGCTCCTTCTGTACATGAGATTATTGCGTCCTACGCTTTTCCACAGTTTATTCGTGGTTTTTGCCTGGTCTTGCAGTTTTAATTAGGGTTGTTCTGGATCTACCCTTTGGATAATCTGGAATCCAGCTTTGTTTAAAATTCCAAATTCGACAGAATTTCAATTCATAAATCCGGACAAACCCGGCAGGCCGATAGACCCATAAAACATACATATTTATAATAGCTCCGGTTCTGGCAAATCCGGAAGCCCTCCATGTTTACAAAATCCGCCTCCAGCTCCGGGTTTGGCCATTTTTCACTATATAAATCCACTCAATCAAAACCTAGTATTAATATATATATACATATATATATATATATATATGTGTGTGTGTGTTTGTGTGTGTGTGAAAATACTACTATTTTCCTTACATTAAAATAAAAATTTTTTTAGAGTGAGCCTTAAAACTTTAAATTTAAATTGATCATTTCTAATAATTCATTGAAGAACATTACAATAATATCAGGCACTAACATAAATAATTTTAAAACAATTAAATAAAATAGCCTACTAACAAATACGTACAAAAATGTGAAGTAAGTGATGAGCTTACAAAATGATTAGGGAAAGTTTTAAAGGTATTTACGTTCCACGTTTCCCTTTGGGAAACAAGATGACAATCATTTCACACACACACACACACAACAGCGCACGTCACCAATAACAAAAGCCAACCTCTAAGCGACACCTTCGACCTCTTGGGCTCTAGGGTAATTGACTTTATATCTAATATATTCCACGGCACGCGAATTTCAAACTAGCTAAGCGTGCGCCTCACCTAAATCCACATATCCACGATACTGTTATCTGAGCTACGCAATAAATTTAACGTATCGTTAGACTCCAACCCTAGCTCATTGTTTAAACGTGTGACCTAGTTTTTGTGCGTCTAAATTTAGCATGTTCTGTGTTTCTTGAGACGGCTACACAAAAAAGTAATCCCATTTAAAAACTTTTTAAAACTATTTTTTAAAAGTGAACTTTAATTATTTTTTTAAAATTTACAAAACTTGGCTACTTGGATTTGCTAATTTTTTATATTTTTTTTGCTGTAGATATAGTAAACTCTACGGATAGAAGACTGGTGATATTTTTAAATTATTATAATGCACAAATAGAAATAGAAACTTTCGTTTAAAGCCTAACTCGTGTTACAAACGTAAAGAAAGACTTTGATGCAACGTTCTCGTATTAATTAATCATCTTTATATTTCAGTTCATTTGTCTGTTATTCTTTTTAATAACTCTGGGCAATTCAACAACTCTAAATATGTGTCTTTACGGGCATACGATGTCTAAACCCACAAATAGCTACGCCCCTGACTAAGCTTAAGATCGTTGAATTCCCAATAATCATACAAAAATGCATGTAGAAAAAATACAAATTATGTTGTAAGTCATAAAGTTTAATAAAATAATTATTTATAATTTCAAATAATTAAGGGGAGGATTTATTTTAACAGGGGAGACTTCATTTTAAAACAATTTCTCCGGGGGAGAAATTATTTTAAAATAAACTCTCCGGGGGAGACTTTATTTTGGGAGAGACTTTATTTCGTGACACCGGCTCTAGGGAATCAGAGGCCGTAGACGAAGTGAATTTGGTGGCCCTAAATGTAATTGAAAAGTACAAACATAACAACGGAAATAATAAAATAGCACAATTTATTTAAAACTACCTGTATTTATATCCAAATCAACAATTAACTGAAATTTATACAAACATGTTCTTGCAGATGTCATAAACCAGGGGTTGGTAAACCATGGCCCACGAGCAAGATGTGGCTCTTTTGGTGGGTGCATCTGGTTCGCAGACACGTGTTCGAATTTATGTTTTATTTTTTCAGTCTTCTTTGATCTACATATTTATAACATATATAAACTAATCTAAAACAGATCAGTGTGAAAATATAAGGCATTGGAAAAACTATCTTATCCCTGCAAAACAAGCAATGTTTGCATATGAAAACAAGCTAATACTCCCCATCAGTGACACGGAAACAGGTCGTCTACTACACTTTGAAAGACTGGGAGAGTTCAAAGAAACGTGTACAACCGGTGACCCTGTTCAACATCATAATATTCAGCAGCTAGCAGGCTTCACGTCTAATCTCCTGCAGTCATTAAAAGCGCGGTTTGAGGAATTTCGCGAGCACAGCCATCTTTTTAAGTTCAGCACCCATTCACATGAGTGTACAGTCGACAGCATTGACCTGAGTTGCATTCCCAGTGTCTCCGTCAGAGATTTTGAGCTTTAAGCTGCTGACCTAAAGGCCTCAGCCTCAGACATGTGGGTGAATAAGTTCAAGTCATTGAATGATGATTTGGAAAGACTTGCACAATAGCAATCACAGTTGGCAAGCCAACACAAGTAGGCAGAAATGAAAAAAACTTCAACACGCAGACAAGCTGATTGTAAAAACTTAGAGCACGCTGTCGTATACCAAACACCGCAGTGAGTGAGTATTGTTGTACTGACAATGTTTGGCTCTAGGTACGTATGTATGCGATCAGTTTTTCTCACATCTAACGAACGTTAAGACCAACCAGAGATCAGGTTTAATGGATTGAAGTCTCAACGCCTGCAAGAAGCTGAACCTCACATGTATGAACCATACAAACTAAAAGCCATCAGCTATGCCGTGCAGGACCATAGGTCTCATTGATAGCAAGAAACAGTGGCGTCGCTAGGGGGTGCGGTGGGGGCGGGCCGCCCCGGGTGTGTGACACCATCGAGGGGGGTGACAACAGACTGTAAAATTCTATATATTCCCTTTATTTGGTACTAGAAAACTCGGAGGAGTTCTATGGGTTAAATCATGAGGGGGTGACAACATGAGCTACCGCTCCGGGTGACACCAACCCTAGTGACGCCTCTGGCAAGAAATACTCATTATTGGTTTGCAACAGCATAAAAATGTTATTATAAAGAATTCAGAGACATAATTATTGTACTTTTAGTATTGAAATTACACAAAATGTGCAGATTTACTTGAATTTTCAGTTTTAAACATAATATATGGCTCTTACATAATTAGTTTCAAAATATCATAGCTATCTCAGACAAAAAAATTCCTGACCCTGTAATAAACATTCAAAGAAAATAAACTTTTCGTTCTTTGATGGCAGCAAAGTCTGCAATAAATTGTGAATAGTCAAGGGACTCTGCGATATCTCGATCGATAGACTATTTAGGCGCTCTTGCAACATAGACGTTCTCAATAGTTTTTTTTTTTAATTTTATTTTTAAAAAAATAATTTCAACTTGGAAAAACTTATTTTCCTCGACACAATAGTAATCGGAATTTTCAATGATAAACAAAGAGTATCGACCAATTTCTATTTTAAATGAACTTTATAATGCAATAGGCTCAATGTCTTAGTCGATAAATATGGACCATTTCATACATTTTCAGTATTAAGGTGAAGATAAAAAATAATTAAAAAACTCGAATATGTTAAAACGGGGAGAGGAGGCATGCAATGTTACTAAGATAATAAAGCTCTTTAAATTGTGTTTGGCCGTTGTCGTTGATAAGCTCTTAAAACGAACAAAATTGTATTCTTTGAGAAATCAGTGAAGTTTTAGCTTAATTTCGTCGAATAATTTTATTGACACAAAATTTCTACATAGTCGTTTTTATAGTTTGCTTCTTACAACAGTATTAAATATTTAAATGTCAGATGTTTACTAATTCAAACATTTGATATTCAACAGTTGCATAGTTATCGTAAGTTTAGGTTACACATTTGTCAATCTTGTGAAAATGTTTCTGGACAGATTAATTTATATCTTAAAATATTAAATTTTAAACATACACTATTTAAAAATGATGAATGGGTAAAAGTATTGCACTGATGAGGTGGTTCTGGTTGCTTTGACCTTAGTCGTAGTTTATATATTTACAGTGTTTATAATTATTTTCTATGATTCCTGTGCGAGGGCCCCCCCCCTTTATCCGAGGCCCTAGGCGGCTGCCTAGTTTTCCTATGCATAAAGCCGGTGTCACGAAATAAAGTCTCCCCCAAAATAAAGTCTCCCCCGGAGAATTAATTTAAAAAAAAAATTGCCCCCGGAGAATTTGTTTTAAAATAATGTCTGCAGCTTTAAAAGGGATCCTCCCCTTAATTATTGGAAATTATAAATAATTGTTTTATTCCACTTTATTACTTAAAATACACTTTGTATTTGTTATTCATGCATTTGTGTATGATTTTTGGAAATTCAACAGTCATAAGCTTAGTCAGGGGCGTAGCAAATTGCGGGCTCAGTGAGTGTATGCCTGGATACACACATTTTTAGAGGTGGCTAATTGCCAAGAGTTATTTAAAAGAATAATAGACAAATGATTTGAAAAATAAAGATGATCAAGTAATACTAGAACGTCACACTGAAGTTTTGGAACAAAAAGTCACTATTGACTAATATTATTACCGAATTTTGTCGGTAGTCTTTATTAAGTTTTCAGCAGAAAATTAAAAAAAATCAATTTTCCAATGATTGTTAATTTATTTTAAAAAAATTAGTTGACTTTTAAATTATATTAAAATAGATTTAAAATGGGATTACTTTTTTGTGTAGCCGACTCAAGAAACACAGAACATGCCAAAACTAAGGCACACAAATATTAGATCACACGCTCTAACGATGAATGTCTTAGCGTGGGTTGGAGTCACTCGATAGTTTTTTTTCTATAAAATAAATCAACGTGATCTGTGGAGATCTGAGCTGAGGTGAGGCGCTGGCTTAGTTAGTTTCAGATTCGTGTATAGGTGTTCCTTTGAATTAGTTAGGCATAAAGTCAATTATCTTACGGAATGTAAGAGCCCAGAAGACTGAAGGTGTAAATGAAAGGTGAGCTTTTTTATTGGTGGCATGGGCCAGGAAAGCGCAAAGAGTCATTTGTTGGGCGTGCACGAGACTAGCTAATGAGTAGATTGCTTCAAGACGGGAACGTACTGTCCATTTATGTTGTCTTTCGAGTCATGGTTTACTAAACTATGAAGAAGACTGGGTAGGACACCTGCATGGTCTAATGAGGTAATCTAATGTAATAGGCACGTACTGGGAGGCTTGAGGGACTTATGTATAGTTTTAAGTTGTATGATAATCAAGTAATCAAAGGAATACCTAATTTAACCGATAATCAAACGAGTAAGTGAGGCAGAAATGGGTTTTGGGGGCTATAACCCGAGTAGAGAAGAGATCGCAATAAAAGGTGGTGAGTTGTGTGGGCAATTCATTACAGAAATAGACAGCAAGAGTTAAGAGATTGGCTAGTCAAAATTCAAAACAGAAGTGGACATTATATGTGCTCATTCATTTTAATATTCTATTGATTTTATCATGGATCCGTGTATAGTTGCGGATATCATGGATTATGTTGAAAATAAAAAGTTCACGACCACGCACAATTGCCATTCACATCATAAATTACGTGTTCAATGCACAGTCAAGTCCTTATGCTTTTACAATGTATAGAGTCTACACAAAAAGTGTCTTACAAAATTGTAATCGTTTTATAAATTAAAAAATGCTTATAAAGAATACTTTGTAACTGTAATTGCAATTGTTGCTTAATTCTCATCCTCCAAGTACTTTATGTCTACTAAAAAAAAAAGTTTAAACTTGTAGTTAGTTGTTATTTTTTGTGTGTTCAACCTGTTTAGTCTAATATTTTAGAAATGTTAGCAATATAATATTGTAACATCAAAGTACAATTTAAAGACTTAATAAAATATGTTAAAGGATGTCTAGATTTGTCTATCATTAATGTCATAATTAGTTCATACACTTTAGACAGAGGACGTCTAAATTATACTGAAAAAAGTTAATGTTTGTCAAGATTATTGGAGCAAATTTCCCAATTTTTATGTAATAGCCAGGAGCTGTATTGATTTCCTACCCATCAAAATTTTTTTTATAAATTTTAATATATTTTTGTGTTATGGCTGTTAAAATTCAAATTCGTAAAGAAAATATACATTGGAAAGTAAAAACATAATTTCATATTCGTGATATGAGATTATCTATTCGTGCATGATGATTCATTGATGATATTATCATAATAAATTCCAATAATTAAACCTGCTTTTCTGAATTCTTTAAACATAATTTCATTTTAATATTCGATTTGTGTGCGTACGTAAACTTTTGACTAAATAAAGGAAAGAAATTTTATTCCTTACAAATTATTTGATATANTATATATATATATATATATATATATAAAGCTGATTACGCCCTTATTAATATGTAGAAAACGTTGCGTGGTTTTAAGCAGTTTTGTTTCTTACTTGTACTTGTAGTTATATAAACAGTCTAACAAATTATTCCTTTGGCATATATAAATGACTGTTTAGAAATATTTAAAATTTTAAATACAAGAAGCCAACTTTCAGTGAGTTATTAGATTTTTAATTTTATATCAAACATAAAAGAAGCGCCTCTATGGAGCTATTACAGAGATTACTGCACTATTTAAATGTATGCCGCCTATCAAGAAACTGCTTTGGCCGTAGAGTTTAAAAAAACTCACTGGATAATCAAGTCATGGGCTGAACAAGTCAGTTGCGTTGTCTCAGATATGGTTTCATTGCGTGCCGCTTCTTTAATTGGGTCGCTCCAACCCTCGTCAACATCCCCCACCCCCAATTCAAAAGAGGATTTTTGGTGTCTACTGAAATTGTATGGCCTATTAGCGAGATGGAGACATAATTTCTCACAGTCGGAACACCTGACATTTGTGCAAATTTACGTTTATAGTAGCACCACAACCCATGCCTTCAAAGACAAAATACTTATTTTTTTTACATGCTTGATACCAACTCCGTTAGAGTCAATTTGTACAGTGAGAAAAAATGCTATTAATTAAGATTTTTTAAAATAAAATTGTTACCCCCCTGAGGGGTTTAAACTGAATGGTCCACCCCTCACCTCCATATCTCTCTGTATCTACGCCACTACCATAAATAGAATTAAAATAAACATGTGTGAATAATACAAATTTAATTATTAGTTATTCTATTTGTTTTGAGTAATCTCTTTGTACTATATGAAAAGGTTGTTTTTAGGGGGGGGGGGCATTATTTTACAGGGTAGGGGAGAATTTATTTTATTTGGGAGGAAAACGTTTTCGCCCCCGGAAGATCCGTTTTAAAATTAAATCGCTGGGGGAGACTCTGTATGGGGTGGATTTATTTTGCAACACCGGCCCTTTAATATTGGTTTTTAAAAATATATTTTAAAAGGTTTTTCAATAATTAATTTATTTATCTGTTTGATATGAAACTTGGTTTTTTTTATTGAAAACTTCCGCTAAGATTTCTGACAAAACTGAGTATAAAATATATCACTCATTTGTTTCTTTAAATTTATTCCTTTTACTGAGATCGTTGCAACGTACGACGGGTCCGCTAGTATTGTAGAAAATTATCTTTGTAAAAAAAGAAATACATAAATAAATGTTAAATTATATAACCGAAAAACTAGAAGCATCAAACCTTGTGCATTTTTATACCCTGTAGTAGCCACTCCATTTAACTGGTGATTAATGTTTTGGACAAATCATCATTAGAAGGAATCAGTTTTTGTATGGTTGGTGGGCACTTCGACCCCAGACACTTCGACCCCGGACGGTTCGACCCCGGACAGTTCGACCACGGATGTTTTGACCCTTTCGTTTCTAAACTGAATTTCTTTTTTCATTTATAATTTTTTTACTACTTTTATTATTTTAAATTCATTTTTGGTGTATTATGAATTAAAAATTAACAAACAGAATTTCAATTCCTATCCCAAACACACTTAAAAAAGACCTAAGTTATAATTGGGGTTTTAAAGATGTATATATTTAAGTGGTTCAAAGATTTTCACTGTGATAACAAAAATAAAGATTAAAAAAAATAAATATATTTTTTAAGGTGAACAATGCATCTCGTAGGCGTTGGAACCATTACAAACCCGCGCCCTTCTTTTACTTTTTGTGTTCCTTGCCACTTGAAAACCTCCCTCGAAGAAATACTGATTTTAATAAGATGTACAAAGTTGTCAGTATTTTTAAAGTTACAAAATTTCAATAGTTAATGCCGCTGCGTATCATACAATAATAACATTGAGGCTGCTAAGGCCGTATGACCTTTCTGAACTTTAAACCATAGTTATTTACATTTTTTCCAGGGCTTACATGACATGTTACAAGGGCTAGTAGACTCAGTGACCACGACATCAGCCCGTGTGCCGTGTGCTGGCGAAGGTTATGGGAAAGGTAAATAAAGTGAGGTGGGGGTTGCAACGAGAATGTAGGCACCTTTAGAAAGGACGATATGACCACATTGCCTTTTTATTGCCCGATCACATGGGATCGGGGTTGGGGTGCTGTTAGATCTAAAATAGGTTTCCTGAGAGGAATAGCGCATTTATCATAGTCATGAATGTACTTTGAATGTTGACTGGTTTTACATGATATGCTTTTTTAAATCATGGTAAATTAAACGTTACAAATAACTATTTCAAACTGAATTTAATTTTTAATCCATAATAATATTATGTTAAATAATTTTTATACCAAAAACTACATTTTTAAAAGTATATATATAAAAATAATAATAAATTTCTACGGTGTAGATACTGTGGTCGAATCGTCCGGGGTCGAAGTGTCCGTAATTCGTTTTTTATATTGTCCCATATTGGTTCTTTAAAAAAAAATTCGTTGACATTCTTTTGGACTACGTTGCAGACTTATCTTACAAACTCAGAGTAACACCAACTAGGAAATAAGAATTAAAGCTCCGAAGGAAGCAGACTAAATAAATAATTAAATAAATAAAAAATAAAAGAAAGTATTTTATGTAAAAAGTTATAAAACGTATTTGTGNATATTATAGATTACTTACACTGTAATAACATATGGTTCAAAGGCTCCAAACGCCTTTGTCATAAATGAGCACTTTTCACGGGGGATAGCTAGAGACAGAGGGAAAACAGTTTTTTTTGGTTTATCCTGAACACCACCTTATATTTCGCGTTTATGGTCACTTTTGTCGTCTCGGTTGTCTAAGATGTAATTTGATTATGTCACACGCCTTAAACAGATGCTTAATTAACATTACAATAACTGTTGATACTATTATATATTTTCTTTAAAATTATATTTGTAAACGTATGCAACGTACTCAATATTTACCTCACTATTAACACTAAACTAAATACACCACATATTTACACTAATAAACATTCTACGGTTCACATATTCCAAGGAAACTGTTTGTCTGGCGTTAAAAAGAAACATCTTCACGTAGTGATTCAATACAATGGTTGGGTTGCAGTATTGATGCAGCACGGGCGCCCCCCTTATACTCCCAGCCTGTGGGAGTTGTGGGTTTTTTCCCGTGGCCTCTTTGTTGCAGTCCCTCGCCTATTTAACATCTCTTTACAAAGCTTGTCTTGCATCGCAGAAATTCACCTTTATTAAACTAGTTAATCAATGTCGAAATTTTTTAGGTTTTCCTTACCTTGTCACGTTTGTGTGTGGATCAAACCAAAATAAGATTAAAAGTAGCTGGCAATGTTTATTTCTTTCTTTGTTTACTATATTACCACAAGATGACCTATGGCGTAGCATACGCCGCAGAATTGCTCATCATAGATAGTGCAAAGACGGGTTGGGTGTTGAGAGAACGGACACATGCTTTAGCACCCAGACTTCCGCTTGGAAGGCGGACATGAAACCACTAAACTACGAATAATATGTTATTATGATAAGGAAAAACGCAAGTGAGCGCAAGAAACATTGTTACCACAACCCCCACCACCTTTTTTAAACATTCATCCCACACCACTTGCCCACTGTGATCTTTCGATCTTAGCGGGGTTGATTTGTCATGCTCATTTGCACATTGTTTTTAACGTGAATTATATATAAAGACAAGAAGACCCGCGATGTAGTATACACCACAGTCCTTTTCATCATAGATAGTGCAAAGAACAGGGGTGTGACAGAACGGACACAAACAGCAGCACGAAATAATGAAAGAAAAAGCGAGTTAACCTGGAGATATGTGCACATCGGTTGTTGTTACCTGCCCCTACTCCCATCCTTTACTACCATCCCTTGCCAACCATAAATTGTGATTTGCTGACTCTAGGGTTAATCATGTTCGCAAAGCTGGGGAAGGAACTGGCAGAATAAAACATTTTATTTTGTGTAAAGTTGTTCCATCTGGGTATTGAATCCACAACTCCTTCCTTCACCTTTTTTATTTTCATCCCACTCCGCTCACCCAATGCGATCTTTCGACCCCAGTCGAGGCCATTCGTTATGCTCATTTGCACATGGTCGTTTACGTGAATTATAGAAATAGAAGGTATTATACTTAAATATAATCATGATAAAAGTTATACTTTGAGGCCATTTTGACCGTGACGTCATTACGCTACCGGTTGCTGGGAATGCTTCCCTTAAATCGATTTTTTTCTTATTTATTTATTTATTGCCTTCCCTTGCGGGGAATGCTAGGAATTCAATTATGGAAAGGGTGGGACTGTGTTCCTGCGCGTATCTTGTCATAATTAAGACAAAAGAGGGGGCATGAGGGGAGGTGTTTAAGGCTGCTATCACCTAATTTAACATTTAAGTAAAAGTTAATTTTTAAAAAACAACGGGATGGGATGAGGGGAGTGTACCTCCCCTCATACATTCTAAAAATATAAAAATGCAGAACTATATGCTAAGTGCATTTCAAAAAGCAGTGGTGTAGAAACGCCCGGGAAAATGAAAATTCATTTCGCCCGCGGTTACAGTTGCAGTAGGTGCTCAGTAGCATCATGGTACAAAGTTGTGTTATTTTATGTAGAATTGTTCTAAAAGGATTTTCCAAAGTGGAAGGTATTAGGGTTTAGGTTAGGTATAGTTTGAGAATTTTAGGAAACTGGGAGGTTTTTAGGGTTTGGGTTAGGTGTAGCTATAGAATTTTAATTTCAGTTTTTTAAAGGAAAGTGTGTTTTATGATTTATCCGAGTAGACCGCACCGAGTGACACCAGAGGGTAAAGTTTTGTATGCCTCGTTATTTGGCATTGGCATACTCGGAGGAGGTCTATGGTGTAAGTTGTGAGGGGCTGACACCATGACCAACCAAACTGGGTGACACCCACCCACTGTTATTACATATATTTCTACTAGTATCACAAAAAAACATACGATAAGTTATTTCTGTATAAATATTAATATTTAGTTAATTTTGTAATAATAATAGACAAACATACTGCCTCTTTTTCAATTGATAAGAAAGTCAGAGAAAGCTGGCCTTTGGATTTAATGGTCTTCATTTTATGTT
Organism: Radix auricularia; assembly: GCA_002072015.1. Classification (NCBI taxonomy): domain Eukaryota; kingdom Metazoa; phylum Mollusca; class Gastropoda; family Lymnaeidae; genus Radix; species Radix auricularia. The sequence continues at coordinate 155,449 of MUZC01000323.1, read as the reverse complement.
AGATTTACATTTGGCGAAGTATATCATCAAAGTTAATTTTGCCCAAAACGTCTGGCTCAATCATCGGAAAAGATAAGGAATCCAGCCTTTCTTATTCAAATGTCGATCTACTTGGATTTTTTGTACGTTTCAACTGAGCAAAATAACACTCAGTTGAATAGTTCTATCTCAGCATCCTTCCGTCTCGCGAGACGATGGTGCATCACCGTTGGGTTGGGTTGCATTTTCTCGAGTGGCTGTGCAGTCCTATCCTTGTGTGACAGTCTTTACCACAGTTTTTACACACGAGTACTGTGCTTCCAAATGTTTTGGCCTTTCTCCTAGCTCTTCTGTCTGCAGCCTCCTCCGTTTTTCGCTCCTCGGCTACTATGACGCCCTCTTTGACAACTGTGCGCCACGTAGATCGGTCTTCTGCCTTACACTCCCAGTCACTTGTATCTTTTATGGCTGCTTTCATGTCCCTTTGACAGACATCTTTAAATCGCAAGCGTGGGCGACCTGTTTTCCTCTTTCCTGAAGCAAGTTCACCATATAGGAGGTCCTTCGGGATGCGGCCAGGGCTCATTCTTTTGACATGTCCTAGCCACTTCAGGCGTCTTTCACTTAGAATTGAGAACATGCTTTGGGTATTGGCACGCGTTAGAACCTCACTATTAGGCACTTTGTCTTGCTATTAAATACCAAGGATGCGACCCAGGCATCTCAAATAGAAGCTGTTAAGCTTGCTCTCTTGTGATATATAAGTGGTCCATGTCTCGCTCCCATATAGTAGTGTACCTATGACACAGGCTCGATAGAAGCACAGTTTGGTTTTCTCCGTTAGCTTGGTGTTTTGCCAGACCCGCTTATTTAGTTTAGCCATTGTTGCAGCTGCCTTGTCAATTCTGCTGTTTTTTCATCTTCAATGGACAGTGTATTGGATACCTTGGATCCCAAGTAGGCGAAGCTGTCCACAACCTCCAAGTTTTCATGATCGATATTTATGGTAGGAGGAGGTCGAGTATCTTGGACCATGATGTTTGTCTTTTTCAAGCTGATTTGCAGACCAAATTCTTTGCAGGCATTGGAGAAGCTTGACACGAGTTGTTGCAAACCAGATTCTGTATGTGCTGTTAGTGCCGCATCATCCGCAAATAGTAGCTCACGAATCAGGACATCCGTCGTTTTGGTCTTGGCTCGGAGGCGGGAAGTGTTGAAAAGTCCTCCATCAGCTCTGTTATGTAACCAGATTCCCTCACTGCTATCCTTGAATGCGTATCGAAGAAGTACAGAGATGAATACTGCGAAGAGTGTTGGTGCGAGTACACAACCTTGTTTAACTCCGCTGCTGACAGGGAAGGCCTCTGACTTAGCTCCATCAACCTGTACTGTGCCAAGCATATTTTCATGGAACTGTCTGATGATGGCAAGTAGGTGAAGGGGACAGGGAAATTTTTGCCAGTATTTGGAATAGCCCGTTGCGACTGACAAAGTCTAAGGCTTTTGTAAGGTCCACAAAGGCATTGTATAGTGGTATCTGCTGCTCTCTGCATATTTCCTGGAGCTGTCGTATGGAGAACACCATGTTTATGGTAGACCGACCGGAACGGAAACTGCACTGAGATTCTGGATAGAGACGGGATGCTAGGCTCTGTAAACGTGTTAGTATAACGCGGGCAAATGTCTTTCCTACAATACTAAGGAGTGAAATGCCGCGATAATTATTGCAATCACTCCTATCACCTTTGTTTTTATATAGTGTCAATATATTTGCATCCTTTAGGTCTTAGGGGATGAAGCCCTGTTCCCAGCAGGGGGACATAATCTCGTGCAATGGTTGGAGTAAAGCTGTCTTGCCACTCTTTAGAACCTCTGGTGGTATTCCATCATTGCCAGGCGCTTTTCCACAAGCTAGGCTGTCAATTGCTTTGCTCAGCTCTTCCTGTGTGGGCACGACATTAAGTTCTTCCATGATTAGCATATCTGGGATGTCATTTAGAGCGGTGTTGGAGACTGTGGTAACTGTTGAATACAATTTCAGATAATGCTCAACCCATCGTTTTAGCTGTTCTTCCTGATCTTGAATAATTTCTCCACTTTTGGACTTTAGGGGAGCAACTTTTGACGTCAATGGGGCCAGTTGCCTTTTTGATGTTTTCGTACATGACTTTTGCATTGCCCAGGTCTGCAGCTGATTGTATACTGGACGCCAATAGGTATTTACACATTTACGTGCAACCTTTTGGGCAAGTGACTTGGCTGTTTTTAAGGCATGCAACCTGTCGGGTTTAGGCTTTTCCTTGTAAGCCATAAGAGCTTTCCTTTTTTCTTCAGTGACAGGTTTCATCTCGTCATAATATTCATCAAACCAGTCATTGTTTTTGTGAGATTTTGTATCAAAGGCTTGTATTGTGGATGCATAGATTGTGTCTCTCAGATGCTTTCATTTGGAGTCAATGGTGACGCATGGGGACGTCTGTGAACAGCTGCTTTATTGCAGGATCTTTCATGCAGGAGGTATTGATGCGTGTACTTTCCTTTTTCTTGGTAAGGTACGGGTTTTTTTCTCATTATACGTACTTTGTTTGCGAAAAGGAGTTATCCGTGTCACAGTCGGCACTGTGATAGCTGCGAGTGAGTAGGACGCTAGCTAGTTGTGCACGCCTGGTGATAATTAGGTCCAGCTGGTGCCATTGGTGGGATCGAGGGTGTCTCCAAGATACTTGATGTATATCCTTGCACTTGAAGAAAGTGTTGCTCACACACAAGCCTCGTGAGCAGCACAATTCCAGAAGACTTTGTCCATTTTCATTTAACTTTCCTCTTCCAAAGAGTCCAAGGCAGGTGGGCCAGGCTTCGTTGTCGCTCCCCACTCTAGCATTGAACTTCTTAGGAGGTAGATTTCCTCGTCTTTAAAAAGAATTCAGAGACATAAGTATTGTGCTCTTAGTGTTGAAATTACCAAAAATACACACATTTACTTAAACTTTTAGTTTTAAACATAATCTATGGCTCTCTCAGACAAAAAGTTTCCTGACACTTGCTTTAGACGCTAAAAAGTTTACAAACAATGCAGTTCCCGACTGAGTAGGAATCCTAGTAAACAAATCCTGTGGAAGATGAATACAATAACCATGCTTTCCTGTACTGCTCATCATTTGATTTTGAGCCAAAGAACAGTATTTGAAAACAATCCATCATAAATACGGCAAGATTAATCAAAGGGACCACAATGATGCTGTCAGTCGATCCACAGTCGAACCAGCAAAAAATAAATTTGGGGTATTTACACCCCTCCACTTCCCCGGTTGTGGGACCAAGGTTTAATAATGTGCGATTTCAGGGGTGAATTAAGATTACACCGGCCATGGCTGCAATTCCATCTGGGGCCCTTTCCAGCCATTTTATTATACAATTTAATAACTTAGCAGTCCCTTAACTTAGCTTTAAATCATTAGAGTCCCTGGCTTTAGCCCAATCAGCCATCCACTTAAACCACCCAAGTGAGATTTAATATTATTTTCGCAATTTGCTAACGTCATGTCGATTATGCTCGGCAACCGGGACACTATACTCTTTTTTCTTGAGGACTTGTGCAGTGGCGGATTTAGTTTTATCTGCTTTGGGGGCCAGGAGAATTTCAGGGGGACAAATTTTACTAATAACCGAACATTCCCTTAAATACTAATTTTTATTAGCCAACAAATTTAGTAAAATTTCCAAATCATCGAACACGTCAAGCAGAATCAACAATATAAAAAGATAGGTTTTCAAAATAGTAACGTAAATTTATTTCAATCGTATATTTATTGATCTAAGAAAGAAACTTAGTTTATGCTAATTTACATAGAAACCTGAGCCTTAATTGATTTCACATCTACGTGACATTTCATTGAAGCAAAACGATTTATCGTTGATTCAAAGCGTACGTTCTCAGCTACATCACGTTCATTTGAATTTTTGACGATTTTCAATCTCTACTAACAGGAAGATTCAAGTAAATTTTATAGAGTATTGACAAATTATTAAAAAATACAACACAAAGATAACTTAATACAACCCTCAGATAGAACTAAAGATAAAAACACCTTTCTTATTCCATATGCAAAAACAAACACATACAAGTTTTCTTTCTTTCCGTCCGGTATTCGGGCGGGGGATGGGTTGCCTGAAGAAACCAGGAAAGCCAGCACTTTATCATCATTTAAAACTGTAGTAAGAATACAGGACTAAACATAAACCATAGAAATACGTGGGACGCAATAATCTTCTGTACAGAAGGAGCGTCTGTAACATTTAAGATAAGATAAGAAAAGAGAAGAAATTAGGGAGATCTGATGCCATTTGTTTTTCAGCTAAGAATGGCAGAACCTCTTTAAGTTGAAGTTCACTAGATAGTGAAGTACCTTTTGATGCAAACAAATCTTTGAAGACATCTTATTATATTATTGATTTTTGAAAGTTAATGTCTTGTTTGTAAATTTTGCATAAAGGTCTAAAATAATACTTATTTTTTCGACATTTGTGAGGGATCAATACAATAGAAATAAGTAACTGTGCCCCGAAAGTAATGAAATCGATCACCTATTTGTGTTACAAGTGTATCCGAAATACATGTTTCAGATTTAAAGCTTGTATTTGGATCATCAGTCGTTTTAACTCTGCTAAGTTCGCCTGCCATACTTTTCTTTTTTGCAATTCGCTTTTCTTTAAATTTTATTATTAAAACCTAGTTTGTAACGATTTTTGATAATAAATGATTTGTCATCTAATTTCGAATTTCAAAAGCTTTATTGCTACTCATTTCAAGAAACGTATTTCTTCCAACTTCGATTAATTTTTTTGCAAATGAAATTTCAATGCTTTATGTGCTGCAAGCAGTTTGATACACAAAAATATTTCCAACAACTTTTGTAAAACTAGCATCAGAGAAGACGAAAGAATATCTTGGCATTAAAACAGATAGTCATATAGCTTCAGCTCTAACACTTCCTTTATATTCTGTTGATTCTCTTGAATTTATATTTTCTAGAGTTGCTAGAATAGTAGAGAATGATCAAAAAAACTGTATCAAATGCATGCTTACGAGATACCCATCTTTTAGCAGAAAGTCATTTCAGAATGTCTACACTTGATTCATATTGAGTTTTATGATGTTCTTTAAGAGTATGTAGACGTGGTAAACTAGATTTAAAGAATGCATACAACCTTTCAGCTGTGCCGAAAAAGCAACAACTCCACATCACTGTTTAGAGACAATGCTTCGATAGTAACCAAATTCAAAACATGGGCACAACAATAAACATAGATGGCATTGTGTGAAAGTTTCTTTAAATCAGTTTGAAGGCCACTCTTAATTCCAGACATCACAGATGTGCCATCGTATGTTTTCCTCGATATAGTGTGATATCAATTTTTCACTTTTATAATTTTTTAGATCTGTTAAAATCTTTTCAGTAAGTGCGACAGCATTGCTGTTTTCCAAAGTATAAAAGCATGGCTTGATTAAGCACAAACCCACATGGGTGCCCTCTTCTGCCTCTGGCTCCGATCCTGCACTGACCACTGGTATGGTTAATATTATGCACACACAAAAAATACAAACAAAAACCAACAAATAACAACAGTTGTTAACACATATGTCTGTACTAATATTACTCAAATGAAACCTGCAGTTTCTGTATTTAAATAACAAGTTTATTAGTTTTGAAAGTATAATGAATACAAAAACTATACTATTTTAAATAGATTTTAAAGTTTTCTTTTCTAGATTTACATCTGGCAAAGTTATTGAGAACATCTTCAGCGATGATTGTGCACAAGTCTTCCTCAATCATGAGCAGAGATCAGGAACCGTTTTTTGTTTCCTCTACTTGTTTTTTTTTATAAAAGAGCCAATTTTTTACATTTTTAAAAGCATTATTAATGCTGTCTCTATTACTTTGTATAATTCTGCATAACTGGACATGTTGCATTAAGATTTTGATACAAGAAACTTATTTCGAATATATGAGTGGAACTTCATTGTTCAGTATGTTCATTATTGTGCAGATATTCAGTATCAGCATTTATTAGTACTTGAGATGTTTATAGTACATCGACCAAACAAGAAAATCGAATTGCTATATCATTATATACCCGTCCTTGTCTACTCATCTCTGCCTCAAGTTTGTCAACATTGGCATAGAAAGTAGATTTATGAAATTTTGTTCTGACATTCATATATACCTCAGGGGCATTACCATCAATGAACACTTTTTTTACGATTACGGGTCAAAGTTGACCTGATGTTATTTCTTTTGCAGCTTCATCAAATCTTTCGAATTCATTCTTAGATTCAGGCAAGTGATCTGCTTGAGAATAATACAAATCAGCACACTTATTTAAGTTTACGTGCTCATTTTTTAGAGCTTGACTGACCCTGTGGAAATGGTGTAATGCTTCTTCCCAAAAGACAAGCATGAGAGAAAATTCTAATTCTTGAACGAGATTCGGAAAGGGTTGGCCTCTACGTGGCCCGGAATATGATTAAGGTGTGGAACTGGCTGCACTCGAAACTAACAACCCTGGCGCAGAACGCCAAATATGCCTGTAAGGATTCCTTGCTTAATGCAACGGACACACAAAACCATGTATGAGTGGCATCGTGAAAAGGATTCGACTCAACAGTCTAGTTCCCAGGGCAAAGGTGAGTGTGTGGAAACATATACTCACCGAAAAAGGTAATATATCTTGCTAATTTCATTCATAATTATGGATGGAATACTTTAAAATTGTCTAAGCGAGAGGACAATGGACCCTCCCCTCCCCTCTGTGTCGGTGATGGGGATCAGGACGACACAAGGCGTGTGCGCTACTCTAAGCCCTTAGAGGCTAGCTGCCAAGGTTCAGCTCCCCAAAAACCTTATTATATTGCATTTAAACTGTTGTGGTGTCAGGGGCAAAATTACAGAGTTAACTAAGTTGCTCCACGACCAGATGGTGGCCGTTGCTCTTTTGCAGGAGACTCTGCTGAAAAAGAACAAATTGCACATATCGGGTTATTCAGTATATCGCTGTATATGCAAGAATTGCAGAGGACTGGTCACTTTGGTGAAAAAAAAACTAACGGCCGAGACTGTAGAGAACAAAACACTTGCGGGTACAGATACCCTGACAATACGCGTAACTTAATCTGGTAAATCTTTTACCATTTCCAATATCTACAATACCCCATGAAACTCGTTGTGTCTCCCAACACACAACACAACGATGTTCAGAAATCACATTATTGCTGGGGATTTTAATGCTCACACAGAAGCATTAGGATACCCCGATAAAAACTCATCCGGGTGTTATTTAGAGGAGTAGGAGCTTACTACAAACTTCATAGTACTACAAGACAAAAATAGTGTGCCACCACTATTACACACCGGCAACAGTTCTTTATCACGACATGACTTGACCATAGCCTCTGCTGAACTAGAGGCAAAGTTGGATTGGAGGGTGTTGCCAGAGGTTGGTAGCGACTACAGACCAATCCTCTTAAAAATAGACATAGAGTTGGTGAAGGTACGCTTTGCCAGGAGACTGGCTGCTCGGCAAAGCCGACTGGAAAAGATTCAGGGAAAGGATCGAAAGCACGCCCGTGGGCTCACCCGAGAACCCAGAGAACCCCAAGTCAATCGAGAACGCTTACAATGTCTTTGTGGGAGTGATTTTGTCGATGGCAAGGAGGGCCATTCCGAGAACGTTTAGGAATCGAAAGTTCCGACCTTTCTAGAACAAAAAGCTGTCAGAACTTGTCCATGAACGAAAAAAGCCCGGAAAAAGGCAGCCAGGCTGCTCGTGCCACATATAATAGACTGACTGCCGAAGTCCGGGAAGAGACTATCAAGGCTAAATGGGAAGAAAGGGTTAGTTCTTGCGGAAAACTCAACCTGGCAGATGTCAGAAAGGTGTGGCAGTTGATTGCCTCTCTTTCTGGTATGGGAAAAACGAAAAATCCGAGCCCTTTGAAAACGATAACGGACACTGTATCCACAGATACAAAATGTGCCGATGCTTTGAACAAGCATTTTGCAAAGAAGAGCTTGAAGCACAAAGAGACCAGTGAAAGTCACACCCTGAACCATCTCAGGAAACATGGAGAAAAGGGCCACATGCTAAAGTCTTTACCGCACCTTTCACTATGACCGAATTGCAAACAGCGATCAGTAAGTGCAAAATCGCGAAGGCACCAGGACAGGACAAAGTCAAAAATGAGATGATAAAAAACCTTGGCACGATAGCATTGTCCTCGCTTTTGAACATGATAAACATGACGTGGGCCACGCATGTCCTGCCTGGAGCTTGGCTGAGCGCAAACATCGTACCAATACCCAAAGAGGGAAATCATCGTGATCTGCCGAGTAGCTACAGTCCGATATCCCTAACATCGGGTTTAGGGAAGGTAGCTGAGAGAATGGTTAATACCAGACTCTATTGGTACCTGGAGAGTACGAATAGTCTGAATATCAACCAGGCTGGCTTCAGGAAGGGAAAGCAGCCATTTGATCAAGTGCTCCGTCTTCTCGAGTCCATAGCAGATGGGCTCCAGAAACAAATGTATCCTGTGGCAGTTTTATTTTTTTACTTCCGACAGGCTTACGATAAGGTCTGGAGGTCCGGTCTGTTGTTGAAACTACAAGCCTTAGGCGTAACTGCGAACATATACAGGTGGATCCATGGTTTTCTCACAAACCGGACGATCGCAACAACTAATGGCTGTGAAACTTCTAGTAAAAGAACGCTGCAACAGGGGCTACCTCAAGGGTCAGCAATCAGTTGCACATTGATCTTGGCTTACATCAACGACCTACCTGGTGTGTTGCAAACAAGCGCAGATATGTATGCAGACGATTTAGTCATCTGGAGTACTGATAAGGATGTCCACCGATTGCAACAGCTACTACAGCTCGACCTTTCAGCTATCAGTAGGTTCATGCAGATGTGGCAAATGGAAATTAACATCGAGAAGACGGTCTATTCCCTCTTCACTAATGGCCGAACCGTTCTCAAACAGGAGATTGTGCTTTAAATAAACGATGTAACGCCCAAATGGGAAAAGCAACCGGTTTACCTGGGAGTCAAACTGGATCAAAATGTACAAATGCACAATTTTGTACAAGACCTGTACTCCCAGGCAACCGCCAAGCTCAACCTGGTGAAAAGGTTAACTTTCACAAACTGGGGCGCTGGAGCAAGCACTCTCAGAGCTCTATATTTGGGAATTGTTAGATCGATAATGGACTATAGCATGCCTGTCCAAGCCTTTGTCAGCAAAACGGCATTGGAAAAACTGGGCCGAATCCATAACCAGGCGCTGAGATTTATCTGTGGTGCGTTAAAAACAACACCCACATCTACCGTGGAAGTCATCGCAAATGTAGAGCCACTAGATATACGTAGGGACAAAGCTATTATAACTACTGCAGAGCGGTACCGCAGGTTGGACACTAGGGAACCCTGCTACCAAATGCAGAATAACTGGGGCGGACGTGGGAAGTTGAAACGGTCCTCGTTCATGCATCAAGTACTAGAGCTTGATAGGACTGTCCAACCTCCACGAAACAGACAGAGAACCATTAGCGTCCTAATAAAACCGCCCTGTGCGGAAGCTACAGGTCCCAACATACATTTGTCTTTGGCTGACACGGCAGTGACGAAACGCAGTCCTGATCATGTGCAGAGAGCGGCTGCCCTTGAGAGAATTGAAGGGTTCGTGGGAACCCCAGTGAAAGTGTTCACGGATGGGTCTACCAACCGGAGAGAAAGAACTGCAGGATATGGTGCGCTCATCCAATACCCAATTGGAGGGCTACCAAAATAGGAACTTTCAGGACCCTGTGGGACTATGGCGTCGAATTACGACGCGGAGCTTGAAGCTATACACAGGACCCTGGAAAGTGTGCACCAAACACTGCAAGGGTCGGAACTAGTAGGTTTTGACACGGTCTTGTTCTGTGACTCGAGATCAGCGCTCGAGGTCTTCCTGTCCGAAAGACGTAGCACCCACTTAGTCGATGTCATCTTGAAAGACGAGGATAATCTCGAGAGACTTGGCGGTAAGGTGACAGTGCAATGGATCCCAAGCCACGTGAATGTTGAAAGCTATGAAAAAGCAGACTCACTGGCTAAAGCGGGAGCAGCCCAACCCCAACCAGAAGTCCCAGTTACCTGTCCCGGGGCAAAGACCTGGCTAATGGACCACGTCAGGAAAAAGTGGTACCAAGAGTGGGAAGAAAATACGACGGCTTGCGGGGGGGGGGGTTTGCCAACATGCCCAGGCCGAGCAGAGCAGACCAGTGGTGGGGTCTAAACCGAAGGGACCAGAGTTTATTGACCTAAATGGGCACCGAGCATTGCCCAACCAACTCTTACTTTAATTGGCTACACCACAGCAGGGACTCGAACTGCCGTCATTGCAGCCAAGCCTCTGAGACGGTTACAAACCTATTGACGTCGTGTCCCGCGCTAGATATAGCAGGGGAGGTAAGGGAAGCAAAAGAGTCCCACGTGAAGACAATGTTGTATGGCACTGCTCAGCAGATGAAGCAGGTTGCTCAAGTATTAGCCAAGGCCTTAAGAGATTAGATCTCAGGTCATAAGAATATGTGTTTAGTTTTAATTCTTTAACGAATCGATTTTACATTTGAAATTGGCTAAAGTCATGTCGATTACGCATGGCTGCTGAGACAATATACACATTTTTCTTGAGGACTTGTGGTGCCCCCAAACGCTTGGTGCCCAAGGCGCGTGCCTATTGTTTGCCTTATTAATTTTTAATCTAGGCCTGTATAAAAGCCTATAATTCTTTCAACATCATGTCCTGATTTTACATTTGAACGTAAAGAAACTTAGATATATCAATGGTTTAATCTATACTAATAAAAAGGGAAAGCCCTGACTGACTGACTCACTCACTCACTGATTCATCACTAATTCTCCAACTTCCTGTGTCGGTAGAAGTATGAAACTTTGGGAAGTTGTTAAGTAATCTCTCACTACGACAAATGGCGAAAAAGAATTTTTAAATTCACACTCATGGGGGTCGGGGCCCCAAAAATATTTTTTCTAATAATTCTAATATAAGAATGTAAACCGTCCTTACTATTAAGTTCTTGAAAAGACTATCTTAACTTAACAGCATCAACATACTTTTCCGGGGGGGGGGGCAAATTTGGCTTCTGACCCGGACGGCACAAATGCACGCTACGCTGCTGTGTAAAAGTCCTCATGCTTTACATATTATGTCACAATTCTCGAAAAGATCACATAGAGATTAACTTATTGCCCCCTAACAATCATCAAATTCATTGTTCATGTTTTAACAGCAGCGGGATGAGCCCTTTAATCTGGTGTTTACTGTCTTTTCACAGCGATTCTAGTCAATAATAAAAGAAAAGAATTTTGCAGAAATAACATCATTAGCAATTATCGTCAATAATTCAGATGCAAGTGATTGAATGAAATCAATTTGCACATAATGGCATAAATAAAGTTCGTTTTTGTCTTTCAAACTTTAGATGAATGTATAAAGTGGAATCATATTTGGCTAATAAAGATAACATATTACGAAAGAGACTGTATTTCTACAACTACAATCACAAAAGCAAGAATTCTCTCTGTGCCCTCTTAATGGCAAACCATGTTTTGCTAAGAACAACGTCACGTCTATCATTCACTTCAATACTTCTCTTTTCTTTTGCACTTTACGACGCTCCTGACTGATCAAACCAGATATTACAGTTTTGAAATACGATATTTAGCAAGCCAATATAGTCGTATTGCAGTTAAGTATTGATTAGAAATTTCGTGTTTAGCAATCATTTTTTCTTCTTTAGTGACACCTATTTATTGTTCATTTAGGGCGTCTTAAGGGGGGGCGCCATTTTAGACACATCAGGGACGTGTCTGAGGCCGTTTTGTCAGGGGCCGTTTTGACCGGGGCCGTTTTGACAGGGCTGGTATTGACCGGAGCCGTTTTGACACGGGCCGTTTTGACCGGGGCCGTTTGTCCTGAGCCTTTTTGTCAGGGGCCATTTTGTGCGGGGTAGTTTTGTCAGGGGCCGTTTTGTCAGGGGCCGTTTTGACCGGGGCCGTTTTGTCGGGACCAATTTGTCGGGGCCGTTTTGTCGGTGAACCATCTTATCAGAAACGATACCCGCCAGGAAAAGATATAACCATGTTTAAATGGTTCCATCGTGTCAAGAAATATTTATCAAAATTACTTTAATGATATAGGAGAATCGTATAATGAGGGTTAGTTTCAAAGGCATTGCTTTAGTAATTACCTTTTTGTATTAATTAACAATTATTATTCCAAACTGACTAACATGTTCGAAGGTTAGGTTATCTTACTCAATTAGGTAAGTAATGTTTTTACATTTACTTGATCCTCTAATTTCATGTATCCTCCAAATTGACTCATCTTGATTCTCTTAACCTATTTTTTCTTCCAATATTGAGCCCATTAACTGAAATTTTAATTTAAAAAGTATTTCAAAAAATGTGCTAATTTTACTATAATTTGTTATGGCATGCAGATTTTCAAGGATATATTTATAGTGTAGCAAATATTATCCTACCTCATGGACAGTATAAGGGCGAATACTCAGATATTTTTAACGACCTTGGTTTAAGAAACAGTAAAATAATCTATATATGTGTGTGTGCGTGTGTGTGTGTGTGTGTGTGTGTGTGTGTGTGTGTGTGTGTGTGTGTGTGTGTGTGTATTTGCTTGTCCGTTAGAGCTCACTAAACCATTCATCCGATCGTCATGAAAAATTTTGAGACTGTTAAGTACCCTCCCGGAATGGTATCTGGCTACATTTTCTCTCCATTTAACACTAAAGAGGCGCCGGGGGCCCTAAATGCCAATTTTTGCTTATATGAGCTATATAAAAATTAGTATAATTTAAGCGCTATCTTCTTGATAAATTAATGGATCTTGACCAACTTTTGTAATTATATTCTTCATAGAGAATATTACAATACTATAGGTAAGTCATCCCCTAAGGGCCACTCTTTTGGGGCTGGGGACCCATAATACCTTTTTTTTTTTTATAAACATTTAAAATTGTATTCCCTAATTAAATTATTAAAGAACTTGACAAATGATGATAAATGTATCCATTATGATCCATCTTAAAATAAACAGGTGTTTTCAACTTTAAATCTTGTCGTGAATGGGCTCTGGGGCTCTTAATGTCATATTTTAATAATAAAAGCTATATAAAAATAAGTTTCTGTGTTAGCTACTGAGTAGATGAATGGATCTTTAAAATACTTTGTCTACAAAAACTTGGTAGCTCATATTAAAATAATTAAGGGGTCTGAACTTCAAATCGGAGAGCCCCTTAATGTGTTTTCCCCTTATATCTATCTACATTTATAAAAATCAAATTATGTATGTATGTTTTTTTGTCTGTTAAAACTTATAAAACCATTTACCCGATCACGATGATACTTAGGGAAATTATTGAATATGCTTCCGGGAATCTGTGTGAAAACATTCTTTTTCTAAAACATTGACACTTATTAGGTGCGGGGGCCCAAATTATTCTGTTCCGGACTATATGGCAATTAGTTAAAGCATCGGCTACTTGGAAAATGAATAGATCTTGACCATACTTAGTGCATACAAACTTTATAGCCCTTATCAAGATACCATATGGTTTCGAACTCCTAATGTCCATTACTATTAAGCTGGGGGCCCAAAATCTTTTTTGTCTTAAACTTTTAATACTTTATGTCCTTTATGATATTACACTACCTTGAAAGATATTTTAAAATATTTCTATTATGAATTAGAACGAAATTAACATGTATTTTAAAGTTAATTTCTTGCACCCTATGGGCCCTTAATTTCGTTTTTGCCGATATGAGAAGTATATAAATTGTGTAAGCTGTAACGACTGGGAAAATGAAATGATCTGAAGTAAACTCGGTGTATAATAACTTTATAGCTCATATTAAAATGATATAGGACATTAAATCTCTAATATTCATACTTTCGGGCCGGGGGCTTTCATTTTTTAAACGTTTACAATTGTATTCCCCATTCTTTTCCATGGTTTCGACAAATATCGACAATATAGTCAATATTATCAAAATTAAAAGAAAGAAATTTTCAAACTTTAAATCTTGCACCAATGGTGCCAGGTTGCCCTTGATTTCATATTTTGTTTATTTTATATCTATATATATAAATCAAAGTATGTCTTTGTGTGTGTGTGTGTCTTCATGTCCTTTATAAACGATGCTTTTGATCGTCATAAAACTTTTGGACGCTGCCAAGTATGCTCCCGGAAAGGTAACTGGCAACATTTGTTTTTCTTTTATTCCTCATGGGGAGCTGGAGGCCGAATTTTTCAATTTTTGCTAAAATGAGCTATACAAAAAAATAGTTAAAGCTTTAGTTACTAAGTAATTTGATGAATTAACCAAACTTTATTCATAATAAATACTTGACCACATATAATAAAATCATACATAAACTGAAGTCCTACTGACAATTCCTTTAGGGCTGGGGTCCAAAAATACAATTTTGCTTTAAACGTTTCAGATTTTAATCCCCATTCGTTTATAAACGATCTTGACAAATAATTACAAATATATCAAATATTATGCAGATTGAAATGAACAGGTGTTGTCATTTTTACATCTTGCACTGAATGGGCCCTGTGGCCTATAATTTCATTTTTTTTCCTTATATGACCTATATACACAAAAAATGAAAGGATCTTAACAAACAATAGTATACAAAAACTTGGCAGCCCATCCCATATTAAATGCTAGAGGGCACGGACTTCTTTTCCTTTAGGGCCGGGGCCCCTAAATTTCTTTATTCGTATAAGTTGAAGATGTTTTCCCCATTCAATTATTTAACGATCTTGATCCATGATCAAACTAAATTAAAATGAACAGATTTTATAAATAGACAACTTGCACCGAATGGGCCTAGGGGTCCCTAAATGTCTTTTTTCCCCCTTATATTAGCTGTATTAAAACTATTGTCTTAGCGTAGTGACTGAAAAAAGTATTGGATCTTGCCAATCTTAGTACATAAAACTCAAGAGTCTATATTTTATTACTATAGGGCACTGAACTTCTAATGTTCATACCATCAGGGCAAGGGAATCCAAATGATTTTTAATGCACTTTAATAATTTAATTCCCCCTTAAATGTTACACGATATTGAGAAATATAGCTTGAGTCCATGAAAATGTTAATAAAAAATTAAATTATCTTTCATTTTTGAGCCAATCCCCTTAATATCGTTTTTAAGTAAAAAAAAATTAAGATTTTAAATTATCAATTTATTTATTTGTTCTTTGTCGTTTGCTATGAAACTGATTTTTTTTCTTTTGCATACTTTCGCGTAGATTTCTGGTAGATCTATAGAATTGTTTTTAAAACAACACTATTTTTTGTTCTTAAATCTATTTATTAGTACTGAAATCGTTGCAACGCACGACGGGTCAGCTAGTGTATTATAAATTTTAATGCTATAGCTTATGTCAGATGCTGATAAATTATTGACAGATGATCTCAAAAAAGACAAGGTTAATTGGTAGAATGAAATCATTAACATTATAGTTGAGACCGTATCTATTGTTGGGACTTGTTGGACTTTGAAAAACACGATTGGCTTTCAAGCAACGTTAGTGTGGATTTCATTATGTAGTGCAGCTTTTCAGGGTTATATGTAAATTGCAGTGTAACCTGAATTAAATTACCATTTTTGGTGATCTCCCCGACTTTACAGAACAGGAATAGTATGGATGTTCGTTCTCCATTGCGTGTACCATTGTCCTCAATCAAGCCAAGACTTGATAAATTTTCTATACAAACTAGGCCCATATTGCATATGAAAATTAAACATTCAGCCTACTACTAACAGATCTACTAGCTAAAGTTACTACATTATTTTAAATAAATTTGAATGATGTTTTGAATTTATGTTCTCTTTATTAAAACGTTGGGCAACATCATAATTAAAGTGTCTTTAAAATACTATCAGCTAAGTTGGCTTTTTAAAAAAGAAATCGATGGGTGGCATCATCAACACCTTTTATTATGAAATAAAAACGATTGTAAATTAAAAATAATCAATAAATGCTTTAGGTTATTCTTTCAGCATTGTTTAATAACGTAGCTTAAAGCCCGAAGTCATGCCAAAGGTTTTATGCTATGTATGGCATTTCTCAAGTTACAACATCAGTACAACGAAAATAGTGCATAGGTTCAGGTGCATTAGAAAAATTACTGCCGGTTCGTCATACTGAAAATTTGTTGAAGCACTTGTTTAGTTCATTTTGTGTCTCTGATTTTTATCCATGCTGTCATTGGATATGGTTAATTTTAGAAACAATGGTATTTAGACATAAAAAATACATTAAAATATGAAAAGAAGTTTTTAAAAAGCTCATGAGAATTTTTGAAAATTAATGTTTATTATTTTAACAACTGAATATTTCAGGAATATTGTTTAGAGCAATTTAAAAAATTTCATCATGTACTCGTTTTTCGCTAAAAAATAGATTTAGATATTTAACATAATAAATTTGGAGATACTAAATCAATTACATCAACAATAAAGAAAAGTTTTTTTTGTGTTTTTTTTTTTACTTTTTAAAACACAGTCAGGTATGGTGTACTTGATTGTAATGAGGATTAAGTAAAAAAATAATAAAAAATATTACATTGAATTTAAAAATATTTCTATAAATATATATTTGCATTACGATTCGTCTAAGTGTAAAGAAACAAGGCCCATTTCCTGGACAGAGGCTGAGAAGAAACAGTCATACATACGCAGGTGAAAAAAATGTATGTAGAAAAAACCATACAATACTACGTTAAATAATTTTCTACATCATTTGCAGCTTGCATTTCAGCTCTGTTAGAACAGGATAACCTGCAAGTGAGAGAAATATTTAGTAAAAATAAATTCTAAATTCCAAGTTACTTTTAATGTTGTATTTGACATTATATTGAAAAGGGGGGGGGGCATTTTTTAATTTATTATTTTATTTCTTAATGTCCGCTACCTGTGTAACATCAATACTTATATCGAACACTGAATCATGTATGAAAACACTTTTATTTCTTAATGTCCGCTACCCGTGTAACATCAATACTTATATCAAACACTGAATCATGTATTAAAAACACTTTTATTTCTTAATGTCCGCTACCCGTGTAACATCAATACTTATATCAAACACTGAATCATGTAAGAAAACACTTTTATTTCTTAATGTCCGCTACCTGTGTAACATCAATGCTTATATCAAACAATGAATCATGTATGAAAACACTTTTATTGCTTAATGTCCGCTACCCGTGTAACATCAATACTTATATCAAACACTGAATCATGTATGAAAACACTTTTATTCAACAAGAATCACCCTATTTTATGTTAGGTTTTGTAAATGGTTATAATACATTTACTTTGTGCATGGGAAAATGTTTTAGGAATACTTTGTTGATTTTCAAATCAGCATCTGATTTCATGGAAATTGTGGAAAATTGCTTAATGTAATTTAGTCAAATATTAATGACATAAAGATGATAAAAAGAAACAAATTACCTCATTGCAAAATTTCACATTTGACCTTCCTCCTGGTTTCTAGGATGAGCTGGGGCTGTTCTGTGAAAATAAAAAATATAATAATAATAATAATTACCAGCTTATAATAATAAATCATTGAATCAAACTTTTAACTAACATACATATCAAGACCCTTTTAAAAGATACAGTCATCTAAATATTAGGTAATACTTTATTTGCATATTGAAATGATTTTAGTTATATACGTACATATACCTGTAATAAAAATATTACAATACATCCCTTGGTTGGTCCCTTAACTCACAGTAAAATCTCAAGTTAAGTTTACCAAGTGGATTATCATGGTTGGAGAAGGAAAAATAATATCAGATTTTCGCCATTAGTTGACGCGATTATATAAAGCAGAGAAATAATTAGTAGATAAAACTTATAATGATTCATTTATCATGAGAAATTAATGATGTAAATAGGAACTTAAGCCATTGAGGGTCCGAGAATGGTGATGGATGGTGATGGGTCGATCCGGAAAAGTCTCTGCATAAGCTGTGACGTAATGGTTGATGATGATGATGATCTATACAGTATTGTTCATAGTTTTAATAGTTTAGAGAAATATAGAAACTTGAGTATAGCTTGGTGTCAGATTACCTTTTACTTAAAAAAACAAACACCAAGATTTCTCTCTTTCTATTTCTCCAAATCGCTCTCATTTTCTCTCCCCCACTCTCTCTCTCTTTCGCTCGCTCTCTCTATCTAACTCTCTCTCCCTCTTTTTTAGCAGGTATTTTTTCTGAAGTGGAATTTTGTTAGAATTTTTTTTACTACTTTACTAGCTATGGACCCTTACAGTTTTGCTCAACCGTGATAACATGTGATAAGGTGATGTAATTGCTTTTATTTATTGTAAAGTCTTTAAAAAAAATTTAATGCTTGCATTTTGATCAAGCATTTTAACAAATGGCTATACCGCATGTAGAATTGAAACTTCTGTCAAAATATATATCTAAATCTCTGTCAAAATATATATCTAAATATCATACAAAAGTAATGACAACATCTCAGATCAATGTTTCAACTTTTCATTTTTATATTAAATTACTGCAAATTGGAGTTATCATATCTTGAACTATTAAATCCAACGTTCTTGGCAAATGAGTAAATTTTGTCCCATTAATTTGTGATAATTAATGCATGCTTTGTTAAAAACTTCAATACAATTAAAATGATTAAAAATGTTTAATTAAGTTTTAGCTCGCCTGTTTCTTCTTCTCAGAAACCTTTTAGCAACCGCTATAACCAGTGCTGTAACCAGTACCGCTCCAACGATGGCTATTGCAAGGTAGCCCCATTCTTCATTGGTCCATGGGAGATCTGAGGAAAGAAATGAGCTATTATGCCGAGTTCTCAGAAACTTATCTTTTAAGAAAATTAAAATTATAGTTATTTAATCAAAGCGTGTATTTTATTTGATATAATAGAATAACAGCTCTTTTTAAAATATTTAACAAATAATTCTGACATTTTTAGTTTGTAAATAATATTAGCATCCTCTATATCAGTAATTTTCGAATTTCAGATTAAAATGTAAACTTTTCCTATATGACAATAATTTAACTATTCGTTAAACAAAATTCATGGCAAAACGTTTTAAAAGAAGTCTATTTGTAACATTCTTTAAAAGCGAAAGGCCTTTTTGCACATTTTCTTTAAAAACATTGCGCAGTGAATAATAATAAAAAAATAGAATAGCTTTCAATAATCAGTTCATTTACATAAGATGGTAGAATCACTTATACAAGAATATGATTAAGCTAAGGTGTGTCATAATTTAATAATAACCTGCTATGTATGTATATATATATATATTATTATGAATAATTAATCATCTATTAATAAATAGAAAAAATTGTTTAAAATATTTCCTTTAATTTTAATTGCTATTTTATCGATTAAAATAACTTTAATCGATACAATTTTTTACCGATTAATCGAGAAATTAATCGACAATTTCCGCAGCCCTAATATATATATATATATATACATATATTACGGCTGTTATCGATTAATTTAAATGTAATAAAAAATTACCGTATAATTAATCGATAATTTTGATTAGAGCTAAAAATAAGATTATGACGCCACCAATCTGAAAATTTCAAGGAAAGTAACAAAAACAGGCAATTGACATTTTTTAATCTAAGTATAAGTACCCATAGTTCAATATATTGTCAGCGAATTTACATTTTGTTATTGTTAATTAAGTAAAAACAATGTTTAATTTTTTTATCATTGTCCTTACGAAGAAAATTTGTTTTAAAGTTTACATGTTAAAAATCTATTTTTTTTTAACAATGGAGAAGTTTGTACGAAAAGAAAGGCAAATTATTATTAAAAATGTAATTATTTATTAATAAATCGAAAATTTTGTTTTATTATTTTCTTTAATTTTAATTGCTATTTTATCGATTAAAATAATTTTAATCGATAAAATATTTTACCGATAAATCGAGAAATTAATCGTTAATTTTCGCAGCCCTAATGTATCTATCTATATATATAATTATAATTATACTAGATGCAACTTCCGGCTTGCCGGATTTTAAATAAGGTTTTCTGTAGAAGCGTACAAATTTGTTTATTTGCATGCAATAAAAGGGTACATTTATCTTAAAGAAATGTGATTAATAACTTTTTAAAAAGTTCCTATTGGAGTGTGTACAAAAAGATTATGCTCTTTGCCCACTCTGGAGCAGGCCAAATACAACTGCCCATGAGAAAAGCATTGTGTTAGCAAGTCTATACCAGCGATTCCAAGAAACTGGAGCACAAGTTATGACTGCTTCATCGTGGTAGTGTACATAACAACTTTCCGAATTTTCATTCTTATACATATACGTGAAATAGTAGAATATGTGAATTTCAGTTTTTATATTTAGCTTGTATTTGTTTTAAAACTACATTTGGGCCCCCATCTCCCAGAAAGTAATAAATTAAATAGTTTTTCGCGGTGTATATATATATATATATATATATATATATATAT